>CAIGQZ010035066.1:5129345-5174976 GCA_903798205.1 Danio tinwini
TGTGTGTGTGTGTGTGTGTGTGTGTGTGTGTGTGTGTGTGTGTGTGTGTGTGTGTGTGTGTGTGTGGTCACGTGATGTGCGTTTTCAGCAGACGGAGGGCTGTTCAGAAATGCTTGGTGAAACGCCAGTTTGGATGTGGATCATTTTCGTTTGAAAATGCCATTTTAAAACTAAGCTGTATCTGTATAAACGGGGCCTGAGTGTGTGTTTTTCACGAGCTTGTTTGCAACAGGGGCGGGGCGGAGGATCGGTGATGCCGCCTCGCCTATCGACCCAAGCCTAATAGCGTTAAAACCAAATTGCAGCCACACATCAGCTTTAAAAGCTGGAGGCACCTTTATATTTTATGCCATACTCACTCTTGCTTACTTCTGATACCGTACTACTTGGCGTTTTGTGGATCGCGAGTTAGGGACATCTACAGGAGCGGAGGAGGAGGTCATTTGGCACAACTTGAATTGATACTTGAGGTTGGACTATCGATACACTATCGTAAAAGAAATTATCGCGATAGTTAGATGTATCGATAATTTTGCACAGCCCTAGTAATTTCTAAATTTACTTTGATTTGTACTTCATTGCAGAGAATACAGCAAACATTTAATGTGTTCCTCATGATTTTTATTGCTTTTTTCCCCAAAATAAACATGTATACCAATTTTAAAAAGTTGCAACAGTAAAGCATTTACCACTTTGTAATGTTGCCATTTCTATTCACATCACTTAAAAGACTTAAAGGAGCTGAAGACACCAAGTGAGGAAGTGTTTCAGGTGTAATTTTGTCTCATACTTCCTGTAAACAAGTCTTAAGGTGGGCAACAGTACGGGGTCTTTGTTGTCGCATTTTGACAAAGGTTTGCCAAAGTAGTCCTGAGCCTATGTGGTGATATGGCCTATAGTTGAATGAGGATTCTTGATGCAGTGCCACCTGAGGGATCGGAGATCACGGTTATTCCGCTTAGGTTTGCACCCTTGTCTTTTACACACTGCAGTTCCTCCAGATTCCTGTTGAATCCACATGTTGAATGTGAAATATCCAAATGTCTTTTTTCTTATCTTTCTTTGAGGAACATTGTTTTTCAACATTTCAATAATGTTTTACATTTGTTGGCAAACTGGTGACCTCGGGCCATCTTTGCTCCTAAAGGACTAGATCTTTCTTGGATGCTGCCTTTGTACCAAATCATAAATATGGTGTTGACATTACCTGTTTCAAATCACATCATTATTTGACCAATTTACCTGATTACTAGCCCTAAACTAGGGGCAAACTCACACTATGCTATCCAAACCGTGCCCAGGCCCGTTTCCTGAATAGTTTGAGAAGTGTGAGTGCTCTGAATCGGGCTCAGGCATGGTTCACTTTGCCGGCCCTGGCCCGGTTGGAGGAGGTGGGCCAGAGCGCAGTTCACTTGGGCTCAGGCTCGGTACACTTGTGTGTGAGTGCAAAACGCGGCTGAGCCTGAAACTGAAAGTGAGACGTGATTTTAAAGGCACTGTTTCATATGGATCAAGATTATTAAAACGCAAACCCCTCACTGCACGACAGCTGCGCCTTCAGCAAACCTTCTAATTCCTGCAGCACGAGGACTTTAAGATTGTTTATCAGCGTCAAAAGTGGCTGATCTGTTCAGCAAAATATGAGAGTCACCGCATATCAAACTGTTTATGCTTAGTTCACTCTGATAATCAATTATCCCTCTTTAAACAATGAATCTCAGAAACGCAAATCACATCTTTGTGTGTCAGTTGTCTCAATGTGTCACAGCTGTCTGATAAGTGTGCACAAAATTTAGACAAATAGTTCACCATACTGTACCTAATAATCTCTGGAGTCCCTTCACATCAGATGGCCTGGGCATCTCCAATATGGCTCTCACCTTCTCTGGGTCAATCTTTAATCCTTTAGACGTCAGTCTGTGTCCAATGTATAGAACTTCTTTCTGTCTTAACTTTAGTTTGTTGAAATTTAGTTTGATGTTTCTGTCTCTACAACAGTCCAGGAGTTGTCTTAGCTTTGTGTCTTTCTCAGCTGCCTCATCATTATCGCCTTCTCCACAGACAAGGATGTCATCTGCTATTATGCGAATTCCTGGAAGCCCCTCCAATGCCTGAGTCAACCTGTGCTGGAACACTTCTGGAGCCGGGCTGATTCCCATTGGCATTCTAATCCATCTATAACTGCCACATGGCGTTGCAAAGGTAGTGAGGTAGCTTGACTCTTCTGAAAGCTTTATGTGCCAGAACCTGTCCTTCACGTCACACACTGTAAAGACTCCCGCTTTGGTCAGATCGGGGAGAACATCATCTATGGTGGGCAAGGGAAAATGTTGACGTCTCAGAGCTTTGTTTAGTGGTCTTGGGTCAATACAAGTTCTGAGTTTCCCAGATGTTTTTTTCACCACCACCATGCTGCTAGTCCAATATGTGCTCTTTTCCACCTGAGCTATAATGCCTCTCTCTACCAGGCTTCCCAGCTCATCTTTTAGATGTTTCATTAGTGCCAAAGGAACTCTTCGCTTTGGAAGCCTCACCGATTTCACTGCAGGATCCACCTCTAGGCTGTATTCTCCTTCCAGGCATCCATCTCCTTCAAATATGTCAGCATACTCCCTATGTATGTCGCTCTTGTCCCATGGTCCCTTTTTTCTGCGTCTTTCTGTGGTAACAATATCATCAATTGCCATAATATTTTCATGCTGTATTCTTACCAGATCCATTGCTTGCACTGCCTTGTTTCCCAGCAGGGGCACTGAACAGGTGTTCTCCACAACAATAAACTCCAGCCGCTAGTTTTCTGTTTCTCGGGTTTCTTATTTTTATTCTGCATTTTCCTACTGGTTTCAGGGTGCTCTTATTATACATGACCAGAATCTGTTCAGTCTTTTCCATTACAATGTCAGGGTTTAACTGTTGAATGGGGATTACGTTACAACTGGCTCCACAGTCTAATTGGAATTTTACTGGTCTTTGTCCTATCAACATGGTTGCAAACAGTTGTTTTTCCTGTGTGTCCTCCCTCATTTGCGATTTAAGGCTTAGGATTTCCTGAAACGGTTCCTCTTCTATTTCTGCTACACTGTGTATTCCTTTTCTCTTAATATCTCTTGTTTTGCATGTGGCAGCGAAATGGTTCAGCTTGCCACATTTTTTGCATTGCTTTCCATAAGCTGGGCAGCTCCGTTTTTTCCACTCATGCTGTTTTCCACAGAATTTACACTTTGTAGGAGTTTATTTGCATCCTGACTTTGTTTAATTCTGCGTACTGTGTGTACTTCTTTAGCTTTCTGTCCCTCTATGGTCATTACATTCTCTTTTGACAGTTCTGATGCTCTACAAATCCTTACGCATTTCTCAAGCGTCAGTTCTGACTCTCTTAATAGACGCTCTCTCACATGTGAGTTCACAATTCGGTCTCTAATCAGAGACTCTTTAGCTGATATAAAATTACAAGTGTCTGCCAGCACTTTCAAATCAGTAATATACTTATCAATCATTTCGCCTGAGTTCTGGAGAAAAATTTGTACCTGTCTACTGTTTCGTTCGGTGCCGGATTGCAGTGGTTTCTGAATGCAGTTAACAGCCATTCCAGCGTCAGTTCACCGTCAGCCGGGCGGGCAGCCCCTAGTGTCTTACTCAGTTCTCTCCCTGTTTCTCCGATTAAATACTGGAAAACTTTTACCTTCGTTTTGTCATCTGCGTCTGTAAGCGATTAAACCAATGTACAGGTAAAACTCCTCTTCCCATGCTTTCCAAGCTTTTGGTATATTCGTTGCATTCCAGTCAAAATTTGCTGGCGGCTTCAATCCGAAAGCACCCTCCATGATCGGCACTCGTATCTCTTAATTACTTTCTCCATAGCGATTTACCTCAGTCTTTCACTTTTCTTATTAGTAATTTACCGCTGCCACCATGTTTATGCTTAGTTCACTCTGATAATCAATTATCCCTCTTTAAACAATGAATCTCAGAAACGCAGGTTTTCTCTGCACTCATGCAAGCGCATAACAATGACGTCACCCACTACAAACCACAACCTAACCATACATGGTCTGTCGCATCCTGCTGACCATTTACATAACATATTGTAACACAAACGACTTAAACAATATAACTTAAAAAATCTCTACTGTGCTGAGCGAGAGTGCTTACTGAACAGCGCATCATCGATGACGTAAGCGTGCCCAGGCCCGAATGTAATGTGAGTGCGGCCGTCGGGGGAGACGGGAGGGGGGACAAGTGTGCTTTGGCCCGGTTCAAGGCAATTGCAAAGAGCATCCGCTGCATAAAACATATGCTAGAATAGTTGGTGGTTCATTCCATTGTGACAACCTCTGAAATGGAGACTAAGCCAAAGAAAAACGAATGGATGAATTTCAACAAGTTTATATTTTTTGTTCTAATGGTATAATTTTGCTTTTAAAAAGAGTATGAACGTTTTGTCTCATCAGTTTTTTTCTCATCAGTTCATTTTTGATTTACTTTTATTTAACACTCTCTGCAGTGTGTGCAATCAAAGTCTAGTTGCTGCTGCTATCTGCGAATTTCCTTTAGTTTTAAATAATGTGTTCCTGATGCATGTCCATGTAGGTTTTCTTCCTGTCACAGTGACATGTGTGAAACAACTTTTCTGCCTGTTAGTTTGACAGCGTATACAGTGATTCATGCTGATGTTTATTTATGTGCATGTAGCAGTTTGTTGACCTCCTGACCTCAGCTATCTTTTGTGAAGGGTACGGCTGTCACATTTCCAGTCTGATTCCCACCCATCAAAACACTTGACCAGAGCAGCTGATGCAGGGTGGAAATCCTCAGTCGTGGGGCGAAACGGACCATAAATCTGTGCATAGGGTAAAACACTCAACACCCGTTTACTCAGGTGGATTCTTTATTGTCTGAGGTGTCAATTCTCCCCAACTCATCACAAAAAAAGCAACAAAAAACACAAAAATCAGGCAGAAAACAAGACAATAGATGCATTTCCACTGTCACTTCCGGGAATTTATTTAACATAATCTCATTTACATTGTCATTTAGCAGACACTTTTGTCCAAAGCGACTTACAATTGAGGAGGCATTCGGCTATTCAGCAAGAAGAGGCATACATAGTGCTAATTATACAAAAGAACTGTTAGTGCTCAAAGAAGCACTAGAGTAAGGAGAGGGAGTGTGTTTTTTATAGAGAGAAGAGTGTTTCTACAGGTGGTTTGTCAGGCCTACTCTCCTGTATGAAGCACACTTTATAAGTGCACAACTTTTTTTTTATAAGAAAGTGTCTGGTGCAAAAACTGGTGCAAGTGTCATTCAGAGAGTGTGTTTTCTGCAGGTGGTTTGTCAAACCCACTCACCTTTGTGAAGACATTCATTTATTTTCCTTCAGCTTAGTCCCTTATTTATCAGGTGTATTTATTTGTGGAAGTTTTTGAGGGGGCTGACTAAAAATAAAAAATAAAAAGGGCCTAAAATAGGCCTAGCAATGCCTATGTGTAATGCTAAATAACCTTCATCCATTCCTGTCAGTTCAAAGCCCTAAAGTGTAACTTTTTTTTGTCCAGAAAGCGTATTTCATAATTTTTTTCCTATAATTTTTTCTAATTTAATTGGATATTTTTATTTTATTTTAGATTTTTAGTTGTATAAATTCCTTGATTTCATCAATCAATTACATTTAATAAGCGTATTCAACAAGTTCCTTTAATTAAATACAAATTAACTTGCTATTTCGTGAATAACCCTGTAAATTCAGCTCAAAATATGGGTTTCTTTTCTGAACTCTTGTAGAAAATAATGATAATATAGCATGATATTTCATGATTGTGGCCATTCAATTGCCTCATCGCTTTATATCCAGAAAATAAGCATATTTTGTCGCAAATTTTGACATGTCTGCTGTTAAAACATTCTCATAACCACATACCTGTAGGTAGAAGGATAAAATGTCTCATTTCACAGAAAACATTCTATATTTTATCACATGAGTGTAATAAATATATGCTGGGTTTCACGCAGTACCTTCTTGCTTTCCCAACACAAATCCATTAAGTTAACCTAATCGTTTTTTTACAAATTTAAGTGGATTTAACATAAAACAATTAAGTTGTCCAAAAATAATTAAAATTGTGTTAAAATAATTTTTTGAGCGCTTCTTGACTATTTTCATAATTTTATGATAAACCTATGCAGGTCAAATTGACCCACGAGGCACACTTTTATAACTTTTTTAATTACCCTCATATAAACTCGTCAGATCCACTCAAATTTATTTGTGTATTTCATTGCTAATGTGAGCCATTGGCATTGCCTTTTCTTTTACCACAGAGATGAACACACAATTTTCAACCTATTAAAAACAAAAATGATGTTAATGTCAAAGTGACCCTAGGGATGGATTATGGTTAATTCATTGCTTAATTGATGTTTTTATGATAATTTGGCTGTCACATCTCGATGAAGTTCATGTTTGTTTTGCTGTAGTATAGTGTTCATTCATTTGCGTTGCTGATTAATAAAATAGCTCGCACTTGCTAATGAAAAGTGACGAATGAATGAGCGAATGTGCAGTAAGGAAGACCGTCACCCTAAAAACACACAAAATGGATTTCCACAACTCACAGAGGTGGAAGTGTTGAGCAAACAGTTTTATCTGTCCAGATTGGGAATGTCAGACACTTTAAAGTAAAGAAGCCCGGAGCCAAACTGTTCAAACACACTCATCAGTTTGTCTGCTGCCAAATCGTCATGTTCATCCTTTGGTACAAACTGTTTCTCCATCATTAATTTTGTTTTCACTTTTGAGTCTTGCCAAGAATGTTTCGTTCTCAAAGATGAATGTTTCTTACACTATGGCTGCATCCCAATTGGCATGATTGAATGGTAGACGGCAAGTAGGAAAGTAATAAGAAGGCTTTTTAAAGTATGTACTCGTGGTATCTTTGCACGCCATATCAAAAACTCGTTGTCACCATCAATGTACAATTTTCAACACCCTATGCAGCGTATTATTTAAAATATCTAATGTTTTAGTCAAAATATTTTACAGCACATACAAGATTATTCTTTGTTTGCAAGCACAATTTTGTCTGATTTGCAGTTAAAGGGGACCTAATATGCAAAAATTATTTTATAAGGTGCTTAAATACAGTTGTGTGGTGACAGTGTGTGAAAGCTGATTATTTTTGGTTTTTAGTTTGAGCTATTTTAGGAGGATATCTGTGTGTGCAGGTGACTATTGCTGTGCATAATTATTAGGCAACTTAACAAAAAACAAATATATACCCATTTCAATGATTTATTTTCACCAGTAAAACCAATATAACATCTCAACATTCACAAATATACATTTCTGACATTCAAAAACAAAACAAAAACAAATCAGTGACCAATATAGCCACCTTTCTTTGCAAGGACACTCAAAAGCCTGCCATCCATGGATTCTGTCAGTGTTTTGATCTGTTCACCATCAACATTGTGTGCAGCAGCAACCACAGCCTCCCAGACACTGTTCAGAGAGGTGTACTGTTTTCCCTTGTTGTTGTTGTTGGCAATTGGCAGTTGTTTGGCTCGGGACATCCAGTGTCTAATGACTTACATATGGGCTCTTCTGGACCCTGATGGGCCACTCAAACTGGGTCATCCTTCAACATTAACTTCTTAATCTCATTGTGTAATTTACTCAGATACACAGGAATGGACTGCAGTGAACAAAACAGTTATGTCCTCTACTTTGTGTATTATTGCAATTTATTGTATTGAATGGCTATATTCTAAAGCTATACTAACATATTAATTTTTTTAAGTATGTGAAATATTATGCATCACAGTTAAAACGTATCAAAACAAGTTGTTTCAATTCTGTTTATGAAATAGTTGTTCTGAAATGCTTAATTTCCAACCAACAGGTTAAATGGTTGAAGTCACTTAAATTACTTTTCTTCCCCAATTTTAACTTCAGCAGTTCTTTATGACCACGTCTATTAGTTTCTACAATGTAATTGGCTGATTAAATATTTGCATTAAAACCTAATAAAATGGGCAGTATGTTTACAATTTGGCTTATATTCAGAAAATGTTATATTTTAAACAGTGCATAATAATTATAATTATTAATATTTGTGTGTTAATTTATCTTGAAGATGATTCTGAGATTTCTTGAAAACATTTTAACTGTCTGATTTATCCATTAACCTGACATCTGCCAAAGCAAGACGCATTACGTAATGTTGTTTTATGATTTCTCTGTAGTAGATTTTCACTTCCTACCCTGACAGGGAGATTTTGGTTTGGCTTTTTTCTTAATAAATGTTTCCAACTTTTTACTCTCACTAAATATGCACTTTTTAAAATTACTTCTGCTTTCTTGTCAACAGTAGAGAATCTTAAAATAATTATACGATATAAAACGTAACATTTCAAATGAGTATGTTTGTAAAGAAGCATATTAGGATTATCTTGTCTTTCTAAATGTCTTGTAGTCACAAAAAAAAAATTAATACAGGCAAACATCACAATTAAAAGCTCACTCACACTATGCTATCCGAACCGTGCCCAGGCCCATTTCCTGGATCGATTGAGAAGTGTGAGTGCTCTGAATTGGGCTCAGGCATGGTACATGGGCGGCCCTGGCCCGGTTGGAAGAGGTGGGCCTGAGCACGGTTCACTTGGGCTCAGGGGCGGTACACTTACAGTGTGAGTGCAAGATTGCCTAAGCCCGAAACTGAAAGCAAGACATGACTTTTAAGGGGCTGTTTGATATGGATTAATTAATCATTCGTACTGTTCAATGAACGCAAACTGTCGTAGATTATTAAAGACGCAAACCCCTCACTGCACGACAGCTGCAGCTTCAGCAAACTTCATAATTCCTGCAGCACGAGGACTTTATGATTGTTGATGAGCATCAAAAGTGGCTGATCTGTTCAGCGAAATATTAGACTGCGTGTCACCGCATATCAAACCACTTAAACGATATAACTAAAGAAATCTCCACTGTGCTGAGCGAGAGCGCTTACTGAACAGCGCATCATTGATGACGTAAGCGTGCCCAGGCCCGAATGTAATGTGAGTGCGGGCCGTCGGGGGAGACGGGAGGGGGGACAAGTGTGCTTTGGCCTGGTTCAAGACAACTACATAGTGTGAGTACGGCCTAACTAACCATTTACTTTACCTCAATAGGTTTCAAACCTTTATTTTCTCTGCTGAACCCTTGTCAAAAAATCCTATTGGAATTTCAGTTTATTCTTTATGATCGTATAGGATCCTAATAAATTTCTAAAATTCTAATGGAAATTCAGAATTTTTCTTATAGGATTTTCACTTTGTCCTATAGGATGTTAAATTTCTAATGGACATTCAGAATTTTTTTTTATTGGATTTTCACTTCCTCTTGGGTATTATGACTTAATTTATTGGAATTTCCACTTTGTCTTTAGGATCTGATTTTGATTTTTAGAATTACTAGACTGTGATTAGATTGTGTTTTTAATGGAATTTAACTTTTTTTTCTATAGGATATTTTTGATTCTGTCAATTAATTATTTTTTATTAATACAATATATCACTATATAAGATGTTTTTTTTTCTTCGAAGACCTATGATTTTTTTTAAGTATAATGATTATAAAGATATTTTGAAAAATGTTTGATCCTTGTAGCCTTTGACTTTTATAGTCTTTCAAAGTCAATGGCCACAGAGATTTAACATTTTTCAAAGTATCTTCTTTTGCGTTTATCAGACAGTGAATAGTGTATGACTGAATGTTTATGTTTGGCTGAACTTTATCCCTTTGTACAGTTAAATCTCTTACATATTTTAAATTATATGACAACATTTTAAAATTAAATTTCATTTGGCATAATAATAATAATATTAATACTGACGAAAAATTTCTAGAAATCTTAATGGATTAAAAAATATTGTATTGGGTATATTGTGAATTGTATAAAATAGAACTGTATGAAAACAGACTTTATAAAAAGATCGCGTTTGGACGTTGAACTTTCAGAAGTCAGAGATGCTAATCATTTTCAGCTAGCAACAGGCTACAGAGTTCATCGTCTGGTTGCCTTTTTATTAAAACAAGGCTGTCGAGAGACCTATTGCACGTCAGGTGACACTTAATCATTTTAAGGTATGTGAAATTGCAGACATTATTTGTTGTGTGTGTAGCGGTTTAATGGCAAAGATGTTTTGCGTTTTTAAAGCTACCATTAGCGCCGTTAATGGACGGTCATAAATCGTTTTTGTAACATCAAACGATCCCCGAGCGGGCATAAAACAAATTGGTGCTGTTGATTCACAATAACAATCTAAAAACACTAGAGCTTTTATTGGTTGTAAATCTGTGATTGTGAATTGAACTGACTGCACTTACAGACGGCTTATGTTTCGCTAATGAGAAGAGACTCCATCTCTATTATGGACCAAAGGTTATTTATTTCTGCTTTTGGCTTTGTGGCGCATAGAAAATGAACTTACTGCAAGTATATAGTGCTCGAAGGAACATTGAGGTTGCTCTTTATTGCTCACGTGACTTCATGGAGGTTATTTATTTATACTTAGTTTAAATTTCGTCTCTGAACGTCTCTCCTATAATTCTTAAAGAGAATGTGATGATAAAAATCTCACATGAAACTAAAAATTAACGTGATTAGAAATTCTAATACTTTTGGTTTAGGATAATTGAATGAGAAATCTGTGAGTTTACATTGAACTTGACCTTTCAATAAAGCTTTAGCAAGTTTAAGCAAACTTTTCTAAACACTATTTGATTAACATTTTTGAGGTATAAGCAAGAGACATAGCCATAGTTAAGTCTTAGATGATCTATTTAAGGTCAATAAGGTCATATTTATAATTTATTGATGTCTAGAATTAGCATTTTATAAGAGCCCAATATGGCAAAAAAAAATTTATGAGAAACTGTATACAGTCTTTAGAACTGTATTATACTACACATTTATATTTGAAACCATAATATTGCACTTTTTTTGTTATATAAACTACTTTTATGAGTTTTGTAATTCACTAGCATTAAAATTTTTGTTGTGTGGAAAAGAGCCTACATTCTGTGTAAGTCTTATCTTTTTCTGTGTTTTACAGACAAAATTAGAAGGCTTGAAGGACATGTGTGAGTAAATTGACAAAATATGAATTATTTGATGATCTGTTTCTTTAATTCAATGGATATAATAAGGCTGGGCGATAGGGCAAAAATACAATCTTAATAATTATTTTTTATATTGAATGATAACGATGTTAATGCTTACACTTTTAAAAGAGTATCCCAACCATGACTGAAGGCAGGAACAAGAACTTGTGGCGGGAGAGTGAAACGAGCGTGCTAAAGAATACTGGGTAACGCAGCATGACCAATTTTCGGATGATAATTTTGGGCGACCAAAACTTCGGTGAATCTCTACTATCAGCACAATTATAGATTCCTGTTGTTGCATATATCTGCTGTGTGATTGGCTGATCCTTGGTGATTAGGATCAATATCGAGTAAAATGTCTAGAGCTTATCATCGTTATTGACATAAATTTTATTACGATTTGATATGATACTGTTTATTGGCCCAGGATATAATGTATTACAATGCCTGAAAATAAGTAGTCTGTTGTGTCTGAAAGCCACAATTTTCTAAGATCTTTGAAATTATATAATGGATTTTAACTTTTTTCTGTTTTTTTTATTAAATTTTTTCACTTATATTTCTTATTAAAAACTATTTTCTTTATTTTCACCATTTTTAGCGTAGCTTATATTCTCTTAACACATTTTTGGTTTTTATTGTAGATTTTTTTATTGACTTGTTAATACCATGATATTTTCTAATGTTGTGTCATTATCAGAGTTGGGTGTAACCAGTGCTTAATTTGTGAATTGCGAGGTCCCGGAACAGATCGGGGTAACAGATCTAACATGCTACCGAAGGATGTAGAGGTGTCGCGCACAAAAGTGCAGAGCATGGGATTGGTTGTGGCGTACAAAAGTGAAGAGGGTTGGGGAGTCGCGGAAGAAAGTGAAAGTGAACAACAGATGGGGAAGGATTGTGGTTGAGGAGGGGGATTGGTAAAATGAGGTGCCGGCACAAATTAAGCCCTGGGTGTAAGGCGTAACTCTATTACATTTTTGGGGAACGTGCTAATGTAACGAATTACATTTTAAATTTGTGTAATTTGATTACAGTTACTAAGGTCAGTGTAATTATGTTACTTACATTACAAATATTTTTTTAGAAAAAAAATGCTTCTTTTACATTTTCCGCTGCAATGTCAGTTAATAAGCAAGCGCGAGAACGCGAGCTGAATGGTTGCTGACGAGAGTGGCTGCTTCAAGTGGAAATACAGGCATTAATTTGATTTTATTGAGCATAAAAACAAAAATATTGCTGTGAAATTCTGTCTATGTCCAGTCTCTAAAGAACTTTCGACTACTTTTAACTCGACCAGCAACTTGTTGGTCGAGCATAGAAAGCATTCTAATACGTCGCCAAGGAGAACACCGGTGCCCAAAAACACGGTGGCCCAACTCAACCTAAACAGACTAAATTGGATTTTTGGGCAGGATTGGGAGTGAAGGTATCTTCTGAATGTGAATTGAATCACAGCTGCTAATAGGGCCGTTCCCATATCGCGTCTTTTGTGTGTGCAAGTTCGTTAGTTCCAATGGCGCACCAGTTGAAAAGCCAGGCTACAATAACTGTCCGATCAGCTTCATACTTTGTAAGGAATATACGCAATTCGGTAGACTAATTACCTCAGGCAAACACAAAACATGCACACTGCAATGCTTTTGCATACTATGGATGTCAATGGTTATACAGTTGCAATCAGAATTATTGAACCCCCTTTGAATTTTTTTTTTTATATTATTCAAATGATGTTTAACAGAACAAGGAAATTTTCACAGTATGTCTGATAATATTTTTTTCTTCTGGAGAAAGTCTTATTTGTTTTATTTTGGCTAGAATAAAAGCAGTTTTTAATTTTTAAAACCCATTTTAAGGTCAAAATTATTAACCCCTTTAATTTTTTCCATAGTCTACAGAACAAACCATCATTATACAATAACTTGCCTAATTACCCTAACCTGCCTAGTTAACCTAATTAACCTAGTTAAGCCTTTAAATGTCACTTTAAGCTGTATAGAAGTGTCTTGAAAAATATTTAGTCAAATATTATTTACTGTCATCATGATAAAGATAAAATAAATCAGTTATTAGAGATGAGTTTATTAAAACTATTATGTTTGGAAATGTGTTGAAAAAATCTTCTCTCCGTTAAACAGAAATTGGGGAAAAAAATAAACAGGTGGGCTAATAAATCAGGGGGTTGAATAATTCTGATTGCAACTGTAGGTATCCAGTTTTCTGTGTTGAAAAAAAAAGACACAGGTTTGGAACAAGTGAATGATGAGAGAGTTTTAAGTTTTTAAGTCTTTTGAAAATGTCAGACTGCTGTGATCAACCCATTGTAATGTTTTGCAGTGAATATTAAATTATTGAAAGAGCTGCAGTATATTTGGTATTTTTATAGGTTTTATATGTTTTAAAAGTAACTTTAAAGTAATTAGTAATCTGATTACTTTTTACATCAAGTAGTTAGTAATGTAATCAGATTACAATTTTCCAGTAGTAGTCAGTACTTTGTAATTTATTACTTTTTAAAAGTAACTTACCCAACACTGGTCATTATGGTTTTGAAGCTTTTTTTTATTTATTTATTTATTTGTGCTTGATCCTTTGATCATGCACCTCATATGCATAAAATCTTGTTGTGACAGATTAATCAAATCCAGAAGAGGCTTGGAATGTGTTGATTCAGGTGTACTGTAAACTCTGTAATGCATCAATCACATGTTCTGTTGAATCATCACCAGGTGTGTTTTACTCTCGTTTGCATGGTTTTTGTCTGCAGGTGTTGTGAAGGAATTCCCATCTCCATCTTCACTCTCATTTACGAGACCCACATAAATCCAAGCCTGTTTATCATTTCCGTCCTATCAGGAGACACATTTATGAACAGGTAAGAGCAGGGCAGAATCTCCTCGCAGGTGTACAGTCAGAAACCGGGCAGAGGGTCACAGGAGGAAAATCAGAATCAGCACCACATGTAGACACAGTCATCACGGCGGATCAAAGCCCACCAAACTCACAGCCGAGATCAAAAGGCAGAGGTACTCTCGTGTGAGCCCTATATGGCCCTGAGGTGGACTGGACTGCATTAGACATCTGAGCTGAGGGTTTCCAAAACTAACAAGAAAGCATAATAGACGAACGGGGAGATTCAGTGAGAGAATGGTACCACCAAAAACACTTCTGTACTAGATGCCATATTTAAGGAATAGTTCTTGCATAAAAGGAAAATTCACATAGTTTAAACTTTTAAACTTGAACATGTTTATGCATAATGTATGAGCTTTGGAATATAATTAAAGTGCATTGTGGTTTAGGGTGTTTGTACAACAGCCATATACTAAAAATGGAAGGTTTTGCCATTGCATTTTTATGGTGCTGTCAAAACTGTTTGCAAAAGTACTGTAATATGCATGCCAGGCCAGTAGATGGCAATGCTATTGTGTAAAGAAACACAACGCACCTGCACACATGTGGTTTTGTATTTTGCCATTGTTGTTGGACAGCAAAACTCTTGCATTACTATAGACTAAACAAGCTTGTAGATCAGGGGTGTCAAACTCAAATTGGTGGTACCCATGTAGTACTTTTATTATGTTTATACTTTTTTTTTTCTAGAGCTTGGGTGAATATCAATGATTGGAATAACAGTGCTATAAATAAATGGCGTTACTAACGGCGATACTTTTTTCAGTAACAAGTAATCAAATTAATTACTCTTTCCCCCGTTTACAACGCCGTTACCGTTACTGACAATAAAATGTGTTACTATAACTTAAAACACTAACCAAACAGTGATGATGATTGGTGTGTCTGTGAACGCGGTGTAACGCGGAGAACATGATGATTGGCTTAGATAGAGTACATTTCCATTGTTTGCTAATCTGAGGACGAGTAGTGCGGGCGTTCACACAAGCACGCGTACAGTCAGTTGCACATACTAACGACCAGAAGTCAGAACGATACGAAATCCAACAAGCTCAAAGGTAGCGTTTGCAAACTGGAAATATATAGGCATTACTTTTCTCTCGTTGAGGTAAAAGGCAAGAATGTTTATGTATCGTTTAACTTTTGCCCAGGAAAAAAAAGTCTCTCTGCATCGGTGACAAGTAATTCTAATCTAATGAAGCACCTCACATCATCACATGCCGCCACAAAATTAGTGGCTATGCAGATGATAACAGGAGCTCTGCTACCAGAGAAGACAAAGCCACAACATCACAGCAAATATATTTATTTTGTTAAGTATTAAACAAAATAATATTTATATAGTTGAGGACATGCTGCAGTTGTCTCTCACATTGTCCCACAGCACCTTGTATACCTCACTCGTGTACAATATTTTATATTTATTTTATGGTCATTTGACAAAAAAATAATAATTTTAAGTAACACAACACTTTACTTTCCCTGGTAATTAGTTACTTTTATAATTATGTAACTCAGTTACTAACTCTGTTACTATTTGTGAGAAGTAACAAGTACACTGTAAAACCCAACAGTTAACTTTATCAAATGAAATGAGTGTAGTTAAATCAAAATTTACTGAAAGTTAATTCTACTCATTTGAAAAAAGTTTTGAACTCAGTGTTGAAGGCAATGAGTTAATTAAATACCTCAATACTTCAGCTTAAATTAAGTTCACAGTACTCATATGGATTAGTTTTTTTTACTCAAATGGTTTGTAACAGTTGGTTTCCTTAAACGGTTTGAGTTGCCTTAATTTATTGCGTTTTACAGTACTCAGATGGTTTGAGTTCTCTTCATTTATTGGGTTTTACTGTGCTCAGATTGCTTCGTTTACTCAAATGGATTAAGTTCACAGTACTCATTAGGATTAGTTTTTGAACTACCAAATGTTTTCTTGCAATCGATTTCCTTAAATGGTTTCAGTTACCTTAACTTAGTGGGTTTTAACTAATAACTCTTTTAAAGCAACATGCCCAACACTGGTGAATATAAATAACTATCAAGAAAGAAAAAAACTTAAATTAAATACTTCCCATTCTATTTAATCATATTTTCCAGTTTCACTGTTTCAGAATCTTTTAAACAAGATAATTTGAGTAATTCGACTCTAAGATAAGGCTTGTATGTCAAGACACTGGCATTTGATTTAATATCTAGAACAACTCTTTGTATCTTCCTTCTAAATTAAATCTCAATTTAAGGATATTCTATGATCCTATCCAGAAAAGTGGCCATAGTACAGTCAAATCCATTTGTTTAACGGTCTTCAAAGTGGATGTAATTTCTGAAAGAGTTTTTATGCTTTGAACCGACATATTTTCAATGTTTTCCAGCTACTAAACGCTTCAGATTAAACACGGCATCCTCTTAATAACATCTATTTTAACAGTGGGATGTGTGCATCGCTGAACAAGAGAAGAAGCATGTCTGTGGGAATTATAACGAATTCACACCCTGCAAACCACAGAATCTCACGCAGGAATCCAGTCAGGTGTGCTGGAATTCAAAAATCAACACTTCACATTCTAGAAATAACATCCTCGCACAAAAGAAAACCAAACCGCGGTAACCCGAGAGGCCTGTTACTGGAGACCTTAAACTTCAACAAGTCAAAACCATCAAGTGCAACAACAAAAACACCCTTTAAATATTTATTATCTCGAGCTCTCTTGTTTAGGTGGAGGTTTAATCAAATTTAAAAGGCCCATTTTCCCATCACAAAAATGAAGTAGACAGCCGTAATTACCACACTGTTTCTCTGTACACACCTCGTAAATGTTGTTTACATTGCTGATTTTCCTCAGCTTTTTGTGCCTTGTGTTATTTGTGGTTGCTCTTTTATAAAGTGATGATTGCATTGTTTGGAATACTCAAGCATGATCTTAACGTTATATGTATGACTTCTCACGTAAAAGTGCATTAAAACTCGCACGTTTACCCTAAATCATTTGAATACCGGGAGAATGTTTAAACAGAAGAGTCAGTGTGCTGCAGCACAGGACAAAATGAGACTTTGTGTAGCCTCTTTTTTTATTCTTTGTGCAAAAACTAAGTGCCAGAGCAGTAATGCAGTCCAGACGCTCTCTTTTTTTCTTCTCCTCCCTCTGTCCCGCATCGCTACTGACCAGCTTCAAACTTCTCCATTTCTAACAACAATAAATGGCTGCCACTCAGATGGTCCTGATCTTCCATTTCAGCCCACCCATAATCTCAGACCTGGCTGTGAACTTGACCCTGACAGCGCAACGGAGGCTTCCCAAGACCCACGCTGAGATTGAGGTGCTGTTGTTTGACGTGGTTGTGTAAGTAAGATATTTAGACCCCGTTTAGACTCTCTCTCTAGAGAATGGGGTACAGATGGATGACAAAAAAGACGTGTGTTTATTCATATGTGCACGTGTAAGTGGAAGCTATTTGGCAATTTTGTCATATGCATTGGTGGAAAATCCAGCTACATGAATGCACCAAGATTTCTATTTGGTACTTCAGTGTCATTGGCTGGTCCTGGCTAGTAACATTTAAAGTGGATCAAAGTCTTTCATCAAAGTTGTCCCAAATCTATTGAACAACACTCCTGTCCTAGGTCAATTTTGATTATTTTGTTTTTGATCCACTTCAAACGTAGACTACTGGTTAATCAGCTTTTACCTAGAAGTTGGTCGATCCCATAGATATTTACATTAGATGTCACCTGCACTATTGTTGTTTAATGGAAGCAGTAGGTCAATAGAGCTGCCATTTTAGTACAAGGTAGCGCTTTTTTGAAATGAATGTGGAACCAAGGTGCATTGGAGGACTGGCCATCCAGAGCCATAGATATATACACATATATGCATATATGTATGATCGGGAGTGTTCCCGGTCGTCAGTACGCAAGTATTTTTTAAAATTAGGAAAATTATAATTTTTACATCATTTTTTTTTGTACATCGATGGATAAGTGACCGCACGGACATTGCCGACAAAGAGTGTGTGTTTGTGTGCATGGAAATGTATTATCCTACCTCCCTGTTTAACTCACCCCTTCTCCTGCTTTCACTTCTAATTCTAACAGAGGAAGCGTTTTGTTTGTGAATGAATCTCCGTTATGAATGATTCGTGTAAACCATCGATATCCCTGCATGTCTCATTGTGCATATCCACCTCTCTGATCTAAATGGTATATCATTTGTAATATTCAATAATTGAGGGTGGACAGTATGCACATCAAAGCGCAGGCATGTTATGTTATCAGACACTCTTATAAGTTACTTCAAAAACTATCCGTTACTTCACTTAGCCAACAATAATAGAAGTTTCTAGCACCGCAGCATCTTGTTGTCATATTTCATTTACATTCTTTGCTGATTTTATTTAACAAAACTAGCATAAGCTTTGAATTTAGTGCAAGTTGGTGCTACTTTGCCCTATAGTCAGTGCAGTAAGTGACTGTATTATCATCAATAATGTTGATGTAACATACAAAATCGTAAAAAACAAAATCTTACCTATGAAATGTTCTGCCTTTATGCTTAGTTTTCTTTGTTTGCTCATTACCACACGTATGCAGTGCAGAAGTCCAGCATCTTTAGACTGGCTTTAGTCTTGACTAGTGCAGCTGAATGACATTTGTCCTGGGAGCACTACAGATGTGGCGGCGTTATTGACACATGCTCAGGGTCTGTATGCGATAGCTACAGTAGTGTATATATCTAAGGGTCGATCCAAGTGGGATCAGTAGCAAATGAAATGTAAAAACGGATGTTCAAGTTCTGCAAGACATTTGATCAACATATGTGAAAGAATTATGGTAAATATGCAAATAATTCAGGCAAATATGGTCTAGAATGGGGATTTATGGTCATTAGTTAGTCCAGAATGGTCAATACGGGTTTTTAGTTCTTCACAACTGGGTTCCACCTAGTAAACAAACTTAGTAAACACTAAAAATGTCTGTAAATTAACAGTTTTCATATTTTGTCATTTGTTTTTTCATTTTCTTTTTTTGCATATGCATTGCTCAATCGTTTCTCCAACAACCTTTGATGTTGGAAAGATTGAAAAAGTGATTTTTACTGACAGTTTTAGTTGTTTGGGTTGGTGTTGTAAATTACATATTATTTCTTATACAATATATTGTTTCAAACTACTAAAAGTACTCCAATACATGTCACTTTGTTGAACCGCACAGTTGAATTTTCAACATTAAAAGTCAACAGAGCAGAGATCAATGTCCCATAAAGCAATTAATAAACATAACTAAACAGAAAACTGAATCACGACATAAAGAACCTGTTAATTAACAAATATTTTTTTTTACAGGTAAGTTGGTTGAAGATTGTAGGCCACCTTGGACTATCAACAAACAATAATAAATGTCCCAGCTCAATTATAAAGCAAAGTTCTAAGCTGGTTTAGATGATTGATCAAATGTAGACTGGGATTTGCATTGTAGACTATCTCAGATGAACAGCCCAGATTTGGTGGAGCATTTTGAACTTGCTAAAATCAGTGTGACCTGGTTTTCTAAATTGAACGCTAGGATCTGCTGGAAAACAATGTGATGTTTGAAGGACAGTGTGTTTGGATGTCGTCCCCTCTAAGTTATGAAGAAGAAAAGAATGTTCTAACTAAACAAACCAATGTGTCGGATAAAGACATTTTAAAATATGTTTGAGAGACAAGTTTGTTCTTACGCTTGTCAAACTGTACCTGCTCTCCAAAGAACTGTAGGAGAACTTTGCGTCTGGAATGCGGAGAAGTATTTCTCTCCCTCTTTCCTCTCCGGGACGGAGTTTGATCTAAAATTAGGTTTATTTAAGGGCTGAAGATCTTGGCCAAATGTGCTCTGACAATAATTCGAAACAGCTCAGTCCAGGTGGGAGGAGGAAAAGAGGGGCCCGCGGCCTGTAAATAAGAGCCAGTCCGTTTTTATCATCTTCTCTGTATTTTGGAGAGCCTTGGATTGACATTCCTCCCTGCTTGAGCCTGATGCTCCTGCCTGACATCATTAAGAAGGAATGCACACTGTTTCAGTCCCTGCATTTCATGTTTTAATTCCCTTCTTTCCCGAGTGCCAATCTAGCTGTGCTTTCATCATGGGAGAGTGGACGTTCAGACATGAGGCAAGTATGAACACCCCCATTCATTGGGGCCAAAGCCTGGCACATACTCAGGAAGCTCAGGCTGTTTTTTTGGCTCCGTGGTACCTGTAGACGCTGTAGCTGTCAAGCTTTTCACTGACCTACTTTCTGCCAGTGGTGAATATGAGTTATTAGAGGTGCCCAGGGGGCTGAATTTTTCTCTGGACGTATGCAAGGCTCGCCTTTCCCTTCTCGTGCTCAGCGCCGCCTTTGTCTCTGCAGAGAATGATATAAATCAGCCAACGGCTGCAAGGGAAGAATGAAGCTCTGTCAAGGCTCAGAGGGGGTGTGGAGCAGAGCTGCTGAATCCAGTGGTTTCGCTGTCTGTGGATTAATATCTTGCTGCTGATAGGGGAGCCATGCCTTATCTGATCGTCCAGATCCATCACCAATAGATGAGTCCTTCAAGGTGACTTTTGGGAAGGTGTTGGAAACAAATTAAGCGTCGGACTGGATGAACAAAGTCTTTGAGTAGTTCATCTTAAAACTAACATTCAGTCATTATTTACAATTATTTGTACAAGAGAACCCATGCTTTTTTAATGTATGAAAGTGGATGGGAATTAAAAACTGACTCGCTAACTTTGAGTTTCAAGGAAATTTAATAAAGTTGTCGAACATTTATTGGATTAAAATCTTTTTCACGGTTCATGACATGATATCAAAATCAATCACAAAATTCAATAATGAATTCAAATGTAGGGTATTGCCCACTTTCTTTTTAAAATGTCTGGTAAATAATTAAAAGTGCATTAACGCTTAAATCAACTGAGGTGTTTTCATTGCAGTATTCATTTTACTTACTAACTGTTCAAAATATCTTGTAAATCTTAAGTGAAATATTGATGTTATCAAATTAAATCTAAAGCCAAAGCTATTTGCATTAACTATTGCCAGGGCATTTAGTGATAATGAAGTGATCATTACATCAGTGGTTTTGTTGTAATGATGTAGAATGTGCGTTGCATGTGGTGTGAATGATGTGGAGTTTGTGGCGCGTTTGACATGGATCAAACTTTCGCAGTTGATTTAAATTCGATTGGAAAATTAGATTGAAGTGGAAAAACATCTTGCGAGTAACCTAGAGTGAGTAATGTGGTGCTCTGCGAATGTGTTCTCATTGGTTGAGACATGACATCCATTTCAAGCCAGTGTTCATCACCCCACTCCTTCTGTAACCCATTGTTTGTCTTTGTGTATTCAGAGCGATTCAGTGAGCAATGACTTTTAAAATAATAACAAACTACGTTAACGCACAAATTTAATGTCAGGATTAATGCGTTAACCCTATAACAATGCGTTTACTTGCTCAGCCCAAATTTGTGCACATATAAGCTTCGTAAGAATCATAGACTGTAAGATATGGATGTAGTATCCATGACGTCACCCATAGGTTTCTGAAGAGCGCAAATTAAGCTGCAAGTGGGCGTGGCCAACTGGCATCAATTTGTTTGTGCGTCATTGCTCCAAACGGGCGATAACAAATAAAGGGAACGAGGCGGAGCGTGAGCGGAGTTACAGATGCCTGCTAGCAGTTTGCTTTGACAGACTTTTCTTTGGGAGAAACGCTTAATACTTCATTACCTGCGACTCGTTTGTGTTCTGACCACATGGGCTTGGTTGTATACTATATCAATAAAGTGTTTAGTCTGTTAAAAACACTGTTGTAACGCATTGAGCCACTAAACATCATTCTTATGATGCTTTTCTACAGGTGGAAAACTCAAATTACTTCCAAATACTTCAAATATAGTCTGTGTGGGTAAATGCAAAGCTGTTTATGAAATCCAGGCATAAGACTGTATGACAACGTTTCAGATGGCTGTTCTATAGCCTACAGCTAATCATTCTGGCATGAATTATTTTAAATTATAATTGATCATTTATCTTAAATAAAACAAATACATTTATAGAGATGATATATAATTTCACTCACCTGGGAATTTTAGGCAACTTATATGGTTTGTGAGCACAATTAAGTGCACACAGCATGCCATATTATCTGATAATTGCAGGAAATAATCCCAAATGGCAATTGACCACATAAAACAAAACAAAAATACGATGTATATGCCGAGTTCAGCAGCTAATAAGCCGGAATCAGATGAGGTGAAGTGACGGCGACCAGCGAGACCTAGCTGTCACTCAAGTGTCCCCACCCTTAATTATGCAAACTTAATATAATTTAATATAAACTAAACGGATGAGTTATAAAAAAAATCACCTCCCTCACAATTGTCATGAAGGGTAATATTAGCTATATGAACCAAAATCGTTCTTTGTTCCAGGCTGTAAACACCTTTTTTTCTGTTGTAAAGTTGGCCATTTTAACAGTGAGGTCGATAGAAATTAGCTCTATTATGGAGCCAGGACTAGTGGAATTTCAATGAATTGCAGTTTCTGTTACTTCCGTATTAGCTTTACGAGGGAGAGTGGGAGATTGCCGCTTGGTAAGAATGACTTAATTCCATATGTTGGACTTGTAGTGTAATAGCAGATGAGCACTCCAAGCTCGTGCTTTTTTTCCACAATAAAACACATCAGCGTTGCGTAATCTGTTTATACACGTCACTGTATGATACAATATGGTAGCCTCAAGAGATTGGCCAGACTGTAAAACACACGCAATGACATAAACCTGCCCTGTGCATGGAGGACAGAGATTCACAAAAAGGTGTTTGCTCTTATGGCTCAGGGGTTAGACACTGAGGATTAGGATGCTGTTATCAGATTTCACAAAGAAGGCTCTGAGAGTGTCCGGACATGCCCTGACAACACAATAAGTGTTCATTACATGTTTTCATCATGTAAACCTTTATTACATAAGAGGGCTCTCGTACATTCTTGCAAAGTGATTCACATGTTTTGGGACATTACAACACAAGAACATTAGCAACCTCTTAAAACATCTTAAGGTGAACCCTTATGTAGACCTGCAGCTGTGGATGGAGGAGGTTGGTTTGAAACAGGTGTGGATTCACTGGAGGCCGGAGGGCATGTTTCTATAGTGACCAGTGAGTAGTCAAAATAATGATAGGATATAAAATGTGAGTTCATCAGCTGGGTAGAACACCAAATTACGTAATGTTTTACACATGCACGCATCTTTGTTGATTTTAAAGGAGCATCGTAAGTTCAATTCATGTTTATTTCTATGCCGCTTTTACAATGTAGATTGTGTCAAAGCAGCTTAAAGTTCTAGTAAATTGAAACCGTGTCAGTCCAGTTTGCAGAGTTGAAGTTCAGTTAAGTTCAGTTCAGTGTGGTTTAAATTTCACTGTTGAAAATCCAAACACTGAAGAGCAAATCCATCAATGCACAGCTCAACAAACCCCAACCAAGCAAGCCAGTGGCGAGAAACAAACTAAATGTCACGCCACGTCACAAACTAAACCAATTGACGAAAGTGAAGGAAATCACCTTAACTTGTTTAGATTAACATTTTCAATGGGATCTTCCTGTTTTGTAAGATCTAGCTTGATTGAATCAAATTTTACCCAAGGCACATCAGCGACACCATAAAACCTCATGGACATCTGCCTCTGATAGGACACAAAACCACCCGACTATCACACCACTGTTATACGGGAGTCAATCTCCTGAGGGCATTTGGGTTCGTCTGCCCCGTTTCCAGTACAACAGTGTCAGATGCATGTTAAAAGCAGTGGCATGCGGTTTCTGCGCTGTCCCAGCCATAGCTTTGAAATACCAGCCCCACCGCAGGCTATTTTAGGGCCAGCCACAGCCATCCTCACTCGCTGCCCAGATACTGTCGTTCTCCTGGGGCCCTCGTCTCAGCACTGGTCCGCTTTGCATCCCCGAAATTGCAAAGTGGTGAGCCAATGACATCGTAAGCATCAATCAGCAGGCCTTGACACGGCATAATCTCCAGAGGATCCACGTGTTGAACAGTCTGGAGGTCGAAGCATATCCTCATGGAAGTTCTTCAGGTGAAGAAAAGACAGATTCTGTTTATTCTAGAAGTCTTAAACACTACTCTAGATAGTCCTCTGTAGTACATACCCTCTCATTTGGCTTAACTAGTCATTTAGCAGACGCTTTGTTCCTAAAATGGCTTGCAGTACACTTATTACAGGGACAACTTTGAACCTTTCTGGAATGACCTGAGGTCAGATGTCTTGCTCAGGAGCCGTTGCATGTAATTACTTACAAAGTAACTAGTTACTGTAATTAAATTACCTTTTTTTGCTGAAAAGGATTACTTAATTTTTAGGTAATTTAATATAATGTACTTGTCTTAAAATACTGCATCAAGATAATTGCACATGCTTAAGAAATTTTTTTTGCATGAAATTAGATCATGACAATATACACACACTTTGTTAGGTACATCTGTCTAACTGCTTTGTTAATGCAAATTTCTAATCCGCTAATAACATGGCAGCAACTCAACTGCATTTAGGTATGTAGACACGGTTAAGATGATCTGCCTCAGTTCAAACCGAGCATCAGAATGGGGAAGAAAGGTGACTTTGAACGTGGCATGGTTGTTGGTGCCAGATGGGCTGGTCTGAGTATTTCAGAAACTGCTGATCTACTGGGATTTTCACGCACAGCCATCTCTAGGGTTTACAGAGAATGCTCAGAAAAAGATAAATATCTAGTGAGCAGCAGTTCTGTGGGCGCAAATGTCTTGTTGATGCCAGAGAATGGCCAGACTGGGTCGAGCTAATAGAAAGGCAACAATAACTCAAATAACCACTCAATACAACCGAGGTCTGCAGAAGAACATCTCTGAACACACAACACATCCAACCTTGAGGCGGATGGGCTACAGCAGCAGAAGGCCACGTTGATGCCACTCCTTTGCACAGGCTTACCAAAATTGGAAATTAATTGGGCCACACACTTTGAGCCCATTAGTACCAATTGAGCATCATGTCAATGCCACAGCCTACCTGAGTATTATTGCTGACCATGTCTATCCCTTTGAAAGCAGGATAACGCGCCATGTCATAAAGCGCAAATCATCTCAGACTGGTTTCTTGAACATGACAATGAGTTTATTGTACTCAAATGGCCTCCACAGTCACCAGATCTCATTCCAATAGAGCACCTTTAGGATGTGGTGGAATGGGAGATTCACATCATGGATGTGCAGCCGACAAATCTCCTGTAATTGCGTGATGCTATCATGTCCATATGGACCAAAATCTCTGAGGAATATGTCCAGTACCTTGTTAAATCTATGTCACAAAGGATTAAGCCTGTTGTGAAGGCGAAAGGGTGTCCTACTCGGTAGTAGTAAGGTGTACCTAATAATATATGCTATAAATTCAAAGAAGCAGAGTAGTTGTAATAAAATGTGGTATTCAGTTATTTTGCAGAATGACTCCCAACAGTTGCACATCATGCGTAAGAAACATCGAACTGTGTACATTGTCTGTGCATTGAGATTTAATCACTTTGCATAACTATGCATAAGTAATTTAATCACTTTCCATACAAAGTAATTAGAAAATTAATCTAAATACAATTTTTATGATTTATTAGAAGTTGAAGTAACTTACCTAACACTGCCCAGTAAGATAGATTGTTCCTTTCCAGACACAAACCAGCCAATAGATCTTTGCCAACAGATCTTTATCTACAAATGTAGTGATACTCAGGTTAGATTGGTGATATAGTAAAATATTTTTTTGGGAATTAACCTCTTCAAAGCTTTGATCCACCATGTCTCTATAAGGTAAGGTTGTTATATGATCCACCTTAACTGTTTCCCCACTTATCACAAGCGATTTTCTTAAAGAACACTTCTGTGGTGGCACCTCTGATCTTACATTAGTTTCCGATCTCTTAATGAATCAGTAAAAGTAGTTCCCTTCTGTGTTTTGGGTGAAAACAAGTCAAGCTTAGAAAGAACAGACAAGAAAAATAATCATGAGGGCCGAACACAGATATATTGGATACAGGTAAATATGACATTGCATGAATTTACAAGACACTTCAGAAAAGAATCTCTCTTTTTTTGATAAATCCAAAGCATAGCAAATGTCAGAAATGGGGGAAAAGGCACAGTGAGTGAGAGAGAGAGAGAGTGAGAGACAGTAGTCATTTCATGGCCTAAAATAGTATAATTAGAGGAGCTGGTACTGTTCATCTGCCTGCGCTGACCACAAGTACAACCATTTACTCTTGATGCTCTTCCGGTACGGGCGATTTATCACTGTTTTCTGCTTGATATTTTTCCTTGACTGTTTTAGCGTTCGAAAGATGTTGCTGTTAAATGAGGGGTTGCTTCATTTACAGAGTAGGAAGTATGTTATTGATCTCAGTAGGGTTTTGTGGGTTGTTGTGTTGTTGTTAAGTGCTTGTTAGTTCGTTCACTGTGGCATACTGGATTTTTGCCAATTTGTGTTTAGGCAGTCACAAGGTTTGTGATATTTTGGGGTTTATTCTTTGCTTGTTGGACATGAATGTATATGAACATTGCTAGATATTTTTAAATTCTCGCTTGATGGTTTGTGCTCAAGTGTGATTACTAGGGCACATTCTGGATTACTAGAGTTCTGCAAAAATTTCTAAGATGACCAGGTATTGGTAAGGTGGTGGCTATTGCATGTGTAGTTACTAGGGTGTCCTTTGTGTCCTTATAAGATATTGATTCAGAGGTGGGAACCAGTGGACATGCAAGAACTTTAATCATGAGGTAAACACAAAACAAAAGTTTCTGTCTGGACCTCCTTTACAGGACTCGACACTTGTAAACAATCGCTCCATCGGGCTCACTGCTCTCTGGTGCCCACGCTTGTCAGCGCTACCAAGCGGTCCAGTCACAGAGCTTGCGCTATGCGTTGTTGCGACTTGTAGTTACATTTTTTGAGAGGTACGCGTCAGCGAGGGCTATGCGACCGCTCGAAGGCTGCGCTAGACCATACGCATGCGCTTGACGCAGAAGTATAAATCAGCCTTAATTTACGCAATAAATGAAGATCATCATGCAAATATTCACTTTGTGTTTGGTGTGAAAGCGGTATTAGCATTGCTTGGATTTTCTATGTTTTTGCTATGACATTCTGGGTGTTTTCAGTGGTTTCTAGGGCTTTGCTAAACTCTTGGCATCATGGTTGCTAGATGCCTTAATAGGTAGTTAAAATGTACCAAATTCAGTTCTGCTTTTTGTAATCATGTTCACTTTTTAGTACCGTTTTTTTTGTGTGGAGAAGATGATTGGCGTCTATAGGATCTTGGCTAATAAGGGATTTACCATCCTACGTCACAAATTATGTCACACGGGTTCAACATAACGGTTGCAATAGCAAACATGTCTTGTTTGTGCGGTAGGATGCCAAATTCCAAAAATAGAAAACTTAAATTTTACCGTACACCACACTGCTTTTAATGCCAACCGCAGAAGTCTTTGGCTAACAGCCATCAAAAGAGCTGAATGGAGTGAGGACCTAATTAAAAATGCTCGACTCTGCAGTTCTCATTTCATATCAGGTAAGTTCACGCTATGCTGAATCATACTCATTACTCGTTTTTGATTGCAGCAATGATTTCAGCAAGAACAGTTTAATATGGTGAATTAAACTGCAGACACTGAATGCTCAGAATGAAATGTACAAATGTGTGTTCACATACCCTGCCGTGCAGGTGCAGTTTGCTGACAGAATGCAGTTGTTTTGCTTGTTGATGATTACCCAGGCCTTGTACAGTTCCGTCTTCTTTCCTTGTCTTTGGCTAGGCAGAACCTTGGTTTTTAGCACTACATAGTTTTGTAAGCCTTTAACTTCTCTCTTGTAAAATCACTCTGAGTTTCAATGAGATAGTTGTATATTTCTGGCTGGATGCTTGGCCATTTCGTCTTATCCAATATCTATTGGGAGGGTGCTATCCAAATGGATCTGTCAGACGAACGCCGCTCACTTTAACGTTAATTTTGCCGAATAACTGTGCTTATCACTGGGTGACAAACTGTTATAATACGCTGAAAGCATTATGTAAATAATATATATAATATGTAATTAATATAACTTATCTCTAATACAACAGCAAACTCTGTACCACATCGGATGTCATTCCCTCGCTGTAAATGCTAGCGCTCCCGTTTTTTTTCTGTAACCTCGCTGCGCGCGCATCCTGATTGTTTAAAAACCGATAATTCGTCTAGAAATTGAGGGTTATAGATTTCCAGCATTCTGTTGAAGAAACACAGGGTCACCTGGTTACTCTTTAAGTGTAAATTTAGCAGATGATTTTCACCCTTTTCTTCTGCCAGATTAGCAGTCATTTGCTATTATATGTATGTGTGTTTAATGAAAAGCGTCTGCCCCTTTTAAAACCCCCAGATTTGGTTATCTTGGAATCTTTTGCGTATTAATATAATGTATTTATGTGTAATTACAGCGGAGATCTGAAAGACGGGAATTAGACACAGGAACTGGCTGAGTGAAAGACACATTTTGTTGATGTTTTGATGAAAGCATCAAAGTATTGCAATGGTGCTCATTTGAACAGTGCACTTCCTGAAGTGTGTGTGTGTGTTAAATTAAATAGGAATACACAGCTTTTTCAACAAACAGATTGAAAAACGCAGCACATCCATCAATGTTAGAGGGGCCGTTTTTCTCTGGGACTCATTTCCTACAACAAGCCACAAAAAAGGATCTTAGCCTGATGCTTTCTAAGTACTTCCATTTGATTTTTCTTGACTGCTCATAAAAGTGACATTCACTAATTAAACAAAGATTGACTGAATTCTCTGTTTTTTCCTGGGCATATACCAAAGTCTAAAAAACAAAGACGGTCAATATCATAAAAAAATAAATAAATAAAATATGATGGCTCTCTTTTGGTAGACTTTCCCAGAGTGCTTGCATTTCACCAACATCCGTACTTTGTATGGTTTAAAACACTGATTAATGATATTGATGCTCGATCTAAATTGCAGCTAAATATATTCAAGATGCTCAATAACTTTTTCTTTTTTTTTTTGTCGCTAGCATTTATATTTGTAGGCCTAAATTCAGATTCTTTGATTGTGAGGCCATTTATTTATTGATCTCTGTTAAATGAGCCAGCCAAAACCTAACTAACCCTGACTAATCCTAAACCTAGGGCTAGTATTTGTTAAGAAATCTGATGGTCTAACACAGTTTTGGGAAATAAAATAAAGGTTTCATTAAAGACATACATTCAGTTTTTTTGGCTGCTTTAGATGATTGTTTTTTTATTTTTGACACTCTACTGTGACTGCTTTCTGAAATTGCTATTATATAGTATGCAAGGAACGGTACTGTGTGTTAGCCTAGTGCTAGATCTGAATCCATAGTGATAAAAAACATACTTTTTAAATGATCGTGAAGGAAGTTCAACTGCAAATGTAGTATTTAAAATTTTAGAAAAATCTGTCATGTTTATATTGTTCACAGTGAGCATAACTTAACTCATCAATGGATTCTTAAATTCTGCATAATCAAATAGATGGTAGTTAAATTTTTTTCTGATGTGAATCTGGCTGTCTGGCTATGCAGTTTTGTACATAATAGGGTGCTCTCACCCCTTTTGGTCCACACCCGGGTTCATTTAACGCCAGAGTTTGGTACGTTTAGCTAGTGTGAACAATATGTTCTGAACTCCAGCGCACACCCGCAAACTGTACCCGAGTTCGCCTGAAAGAGGTGATCTAGGGTATGGTTTGTGCAAACTCTGGTCTGGTTCCCTACTGATATGAATGCAATCGTACCAAATAACGGAAGTGAACAGCCAACTGTACAACAGACTTAAGTTTTCATAACGTACATTCGTGTGTGTGTCTGCATATCATTTGCGGACATTGCGTATGTTCTGAAAATTATCAATATTTTTGCGGCAGATACAGTTGCAATCAGAATTATTGAACCCCCTTTGAATTTTATTTTCTTTTTTAAATATTTCCCAAATGATGTTTAACAGAACAAGGACATTTTCACAGTATATCTGATAATATTTTTTCTTCTTGAGAAAGTCTTATTTGTTTTATTTTGGCTAGAATAAAAGCAGTTTTTAATTTTTTAAAACCCATTTTAAGGTCAAAATTATTAACCCCTTTAAGCTATTTATTTTTTTAATAGTCTACAGAACAGACCATCGTTATACAATAACTTGCCTAATTACCCTAACCTGCCTAGTTAACCTAATTAACCTAGTTAAGCCTTTAAATGTCACTTTATGCTGTATAGAAGTGTCTTGAAAAATATCTAGTAAAATATTATTTACTGTCATTGTGGCAAAGATAAAATAAATCAGTTATTAGAGATGAGTTATTAAAACTATTATGTTTAGAAATGTGTTGAAAATTTTTTCTCTCCGTTAAACAGAAATTGGGGACAAAAATAAACAGGGGGGCTAATAAATCAGGGGGTTGAATAATTCTGATTGCAACTGTAGATGCTAGTGGCTCTCTGTATGTTACCAAAACCAAAAGATTCAGTAAAAGCAGAGTAACCGTGATGTGCATACGTCTTTCCATTTTGGCACTTGGCTTTCGCGGCCGTCCATCACCTAACAACAGCTGTACACATAACAGTGGCTTGATAATACAAGTGTACCAGGGTTCGAAAGGAAAAAAGACAGTGTGAACACAAACCAGCTGAGAAGGTGGCAATGGGGGGACAATCGAACTTAGGTTTGGATTAGGCAATTGAACCAAGTGTGAAAGCGCTCTTAGTTATGCAATCAAAATGATCATGTAAAATCTTGCAATATTAATAAATACTGAAAAATGATAGGCTTTTTAAAAATAGGGTCTTCAATAAAAAACATACCATTACAATTAGAAATGTTACACTGCTACTTGTTGGTAAAATTAGCTTGTAACTATTCGGAAAACAGCTAAAACAGTCTCAATCTGAAAAAGGTTGCAGGACTTCTTTTAGTGCTCCCAAAAGCGATGAAGTTTACGAATGGCATGCTCGGTGTGGTGTTTATATTGTAGCCGTAGCAGAACTAAATACAATGCAATTTGCAGGAAACGTGCTGTAAATCCACCAGCCCAATTAAACGGGACTGTATTACAAGCTGCTGGTGAAACCGGAGACTTATTTTAAGGCGCTCATTAATCAATGCCAAACCCCAGGGCTTACAGCAGCCTGGCCGCCCGATGCAGGACATGTAATTAACTCTTTAAACACAGGGAATAAAAATCAGGCCTGATTGCAGATACCAGTTATCCTTCCTGAGGGACGCAGACCATTAGCTTCCTAATGGGTCCTGCCCCGCAGAGGCGTAAACCATCAGCAGAACTGGCTTGGATCCAAACCGCAGGCTGGAGGAAATGAAGAATCACGTGTTCGCCCTTTTAGTACCGTTTTTTGGGGGGAAGATGATTGGTGTCTACGTGATCTTGCCTAATAAATTGAGGGTTGTAGATTTCCAGCATCTCGTTGAAAGAACACAAGGTTACTGGAGACAAAAAACTAGTTTTGGATTGTTTGGATTGATAGTTTTGGGACCAAGGAAAGCTCATTTGGTGCAGTTTGGGTGGTTTCTAGGGTTATCCTAAGCATTGGTTGCTATGGCATGTATAGTTGTGTAGGTCGTCTTTTGTTTGTTATATAATATTGACAGGCTTTTTTGGTGCAGTTGATAGGGTGTTGCTAGTGCCTCCCTTAGCATTGATTTGGTGTTGTATGTTGTTGCTATGACATCCTTGTTTTGGGTTGTTGCTAGAAGGGATACATCTGCAGTCGGAAGTTACTGATAATTATTTATTTTATTTATTAAATTACCCATTCATTGTATTTTATTAATGTGATAGATCCTAACCATAAGCCTGACCATCATAACAATATAAAAACAGTAATTATACTAAGTATTATTAATATTATTTATTAAATTATGCATTAAATAGTATTTTATAAATGCCTATCGCCACCACAACCTTAAACCTACCCCTCGCAATAATGTAAATATAGTAATAATTGTTAAACAGTGTCACAAAAATGATGCTATATTGATGTGAGTATTCCCAGTTGTATCCCATCTAGACTTTATCCTTGTTTTGGGTGGTTTCTAATGTGTTGCTAAGCCAATGGCATTGTGGCTGGTAACACAATCTGTCCTCTCTATATGCACCAGACACTTTATCATCAATACTCAAGGTTTCTGAAAAACATCGAGCAATTCTTTGTGTGCTTTACACAGGAAGGTGTGTTTGACAAACTACCTGTAGGTAACGCATTGTTTTCCTCTTCGTATGCACCAGACACCTTCTTATAAGCCCCCCATATGTCTTGGAAAACATTGTACAATTCTGAGTGTGCTTCACACAGATGAGTGGGTTTGACAGACACCCTAGAGGACACACTCTCTCCGAATTCTCTGAGGAAAAAAAATGTTGGCATCATCTGAAATTGCCTACTATTTAAGTAGGTACTACATTTAAATTTGAATTTACCACACGACCGTTAGAAAAGTACTTTCTATATAGTATGAATGTTAGTAGTATGAATGAAACTCTGATGTACTACATCTGCCATAAGACTTTGTCAATTGTCCACATCAGTTTCGTCGCTTCAGACCTAGGCTCATTCTGAAAAAGCACCTCTAAATACATTTCTGGAGATCGCCAAATACGTCCCAGGAGCTACATTGTTTTTGCAGTTTTTGTGTTCGTAAATCCACCCGAGGCTGCTGTGTATGCTTTTTAAGATCTCAAATTTCTCTTGCGAGTGCCATTCACGCCTGCTGTTCTTGCGTAAATCCACCAGAGGCCGCTGTTGACTGACTGACCCACCCTCCTCCTTCCCTAAACCCAACCAATAGTATTTAAAAAGCACAGATTGATCTGCTTACCCACTTCCCTAAACCAAACAGACAAATTTAAAAAGCAACCCAGAAAAAGAAAAGCCCTCGCCTGATTTTACCATGTTTTACCACATTCTCACCCTGTTATTTACTTGTTTATTTTATTTTTTGGATTCTGTTTTTGTCTTACCTGCTTTCTGGAACCGTTCTTCTCCAGACTCGAACCCCATCATCGTGGTCATCTCCTCTCTGCGTCTCAAGTCCACCGACGTTCATGGTGAGCTAACTGGACAAACTGGTAACAGCGGCAAGTCGTCCATATGGAGGTAAGCGGTCAGCTGGTAAGTGCAAAAAGAAACAGCGTCATACCGCCCCGTAGCGTTCGTTTTAACAATGAAATGCAGCCATACGTACTTCTGGCTACATAATACGCGATCTCCAGAAACGTATATAGGGCTACGTTTTTTAGAATGAGCCTATGTTGATTGCTTCACTCCCATTCATGTATTCTCACGTGGCATCATGGGATAGCGTAGCATCCATCGCATGCACACTTCAGAATCAGTATTCAGAAGAATTCAGAAGTAATAGGTCATCCGGGTAGCCTACTTCTTATACACTTCGCATACTGTTTTTCGAATACTATGAATTTGGACATACTACTTGGCTCGCACATTGTTTTTAACGTACTATATAATACGGAAGTATGCAATTTCGTACGCAGTCTTAGACTTGTCATAGCATTTAAATACACCAACTCTCCTTTTGTCCTCACTTTTGGATAAAATCATTTGCTAAATGATTAAATGTAAATTGGTTGCTAGGTGCCTCAATAGGTAGCCTAAAAGTCCCAAACTAAGTTCTGTTTTTTCATGATGTGTTCGCCTTTTTAGTACCGACTTTTGAAAGTTGATTGGCGTCTACATGATCTTGGCTAATGAATTGAGGGTTGTGGGATTCCAGTGTTTCGTTGAAGGAACACAAGGTCACCGGAGTCAAAAATGAACTAGTTTGGGATTGTTTTAAGTAGCATTGGCATCTACGATTAAGTTCTGGTACCAAGGAAAGCTCATTTGGTGCAGGTTGTGCCAGCAGCGGTTGAATTTAGATGATGAGATGACCAGCCGTGCATGTGGTTAAAAAGCGGTTTTCTGCACTGTGCAATGAAACCAAATGTGGAATGGCACGGTGAGGAGAAAGAGCGAGAAAGGGATGTTTAACCGTATAGTAATCAGTCACGGGATGCAAGTTTAATGGCCTTTAATCGTCTGTTTCCTGATATCAACACCAATCAGCGGTCAAAGTGCTCAGCCGTTCGCGATCTTAGAAAAACACATTTTCCGAAAATAGCTCCAAACACTTTCTTCATTCATACCTCGCCCTGGTCTGTAATGAAATGGAAAAAAGTAGCGGCGCTGCTGGAAAGAGTTGTAGTCTTCTTGTTCATTAGCTTAAAGAGAAAACAAACTGCAGAACAAATTAATGCTAACCTTAATTTCTCGTTTTACAGGAGCAGCTCTATAAAAGCTGCTGGGAATGTGCAGCTTTTAGAACGCAAGTGGTTGCGTTTTTCTTTTTGTTTTTTTTTAGAGCTTCGGGTTGGTTTTGGCAACCGTGTTTTTTTGTGTTTCTCATTATCTTGCTCATACGGAAAAGGTTAGAGGCTCAGACCCTGTTAGCCGAATGCTAATCACTGTGACAAGCAAGAGCGAACGCAGGCCAGGTTTGAGAGGTAAACAGCAAACCCAACTGGAGGTCATGCATTAAGCTCTTTTATCCCAGGTCTCTGCGCATGTAAAATGTTTACAGGGTCTCTGGAGGAGCGATACGCACCTGTGAGGCCACGCAACACATGACCTTTAATGCAGTCACTGCTGGAAGCCTTGTTTTAACGCTAATGCTTGATACAAATGGACCAACGTTCAAAAGGTTTAGACTCTTATTTATCAGGGGTCACCACAGCGGAATGAACTGCCGACTATTCTGGCATTTGTTTTACACAGCGGATGTCCTTCAAGCCACAACCCTGCACTGGGAAACACACATACACTCTCAATTCTCACACATACACTATGGCCAATTTAGTTAATTCAATTCACCTATAGCTGAGATCCCCAACTTGTTCCTGGAGGTCTGGTGTCCTGATTTAAGCTCCAACCCTAAACAAATACACCTGATCTAGCTAATCAAGGTCTTACTAGGTATACTTGAAACACCCAGGCAGATGTGTTGAGGCAAGTTGGAGCTAAACTCTTGCAGGGCACCAGACCTCCAGGAACGAGATTGGTGACCCCTGACCTATAGCGCATGTCTTTGGACTGTGGGGGAAACCGAAGCACCTGGATGAAACCCACACCAACATGGGGAGAACATGCAAACTCCACAAAGAAATGCTAACTGGTCCAGACGGGACTTGATCCAGTGACCCTCTTGCTTTGAGGTGACATAACCACTGAGCCACCGTGCCGCCACTGTAGTCTATACAAACGAACTTATTTTTCATAGTTTTCTACAATCAGTGGGAGTCCAGTTAATCTAACACACCGCTTTTAGCGATTACGTTCTACATAACGAGTCACAAAACACCCCCATCTATTCTACTTTCCAAATCAAATCAGGCGATTCCTCAGAAGTCTGACTAAAAACACCTGGCGGCTGATGAATCGAGAGTGAACCTCACATTTTCAGCGCTCGGTTTCGGTCTTGCCAACATTGGTACAATGCACTTTCTCGACCCCTACAGAGTTTTACAGAATCCCACCATAAAGTCAGAGCACAATCTTTCCAGGATTAGTCTTTCCATGATTTAACGCTGCTCTCCTGACCCCTGGAATGCGGTGAATGACGGATCTATTTTCTTACATTGTTTCACCTGCTCTAAACAGAACCACATGTGGCGAGCGACCGCCTCAACGCTCCTCCAGCCTTAATGGGAAGCACATTGGGGGCTTGTGAGGAGTTGCGGACAGCCGAAGGGCCTCCATTAGAGCAAAACCGTGACACTCGCAGGAAGACCAGGCCGGTGTACAGAGATAATACCACAAATCAGAGGTGAATTATGGGGCAGTGACTTGAAAGGAAGTCCCATCCAAATCTAAAACACAAATCAGTCTCCTGGCCCGAGTCATTGGGAAGACCGTATTGGGTTACAAAGGAATCCGATAGTCTTTCTGCTCGGTGCTTCTCTGACTTTACTAGTTTGATGGTTGCATGTTTTTATGATACCGTTTTTCAAGTCATTGCTAACCGTTTCTTCACTACTGTTGTTAAAGGCATAGTTTAAATTCTGCCTTCTAATCATCCATTTATTCCAAACCTGTTTGAGTTTCTTTCTTCTGTTGAACACAAAGATATACTGAAGAATGTTGGAAAGAAGCCATTGACTTCCATACGCTCTTTTCAAAAGATACATTTTTGTTCTTAACAGGTTCCTAAAGGTACATATTAATACCTAGAACGTACACATGTGTACCTCACAATACCCTAAAGGTCCCATGAAATTAAAATAAAGGTTTTTTTAGATCTTAGTATCAGTATTGTTAGTTTTTAGGATGTCTATAAGCTAGTGTGCTCCAAAACTGACATAATTCGCCTTTAGTAGATTTAATAATATATAAACATGTAAAGCTTGTAGTTTGTCATTTCCGCCTAAATGGATCAACGTTTTTTTCACGTCGTGTCATACTTCAGTTTCTCAACTAATCGTGACCAATCAAATGCTTGAGAGTATCTGACATGCCCCGCCCCTTCCGGACAATTCACATTTGATGCTCTTGAGGTCAACCACTGTTACTGGCAGAGCGGTGATAAAGAAAAACGTTATTAGCCTTTTTATAAAAAAGGGAGGAGCTACACTATATCCCATCCTCTCTTAAGGTTTTGGTTGAGACTGTGTGAAACATCGAATAAAAATGCACATTTCAAAGCACTTTGCGGGACCTTTCAGAGGGGGGGGCTTAATGGTTTTATGTTTAATCCACTTAAATTTATAAAAAATAATAAGTTAAATTAAGTCCTTCATGTTGCCCCAATGCAAATGGATCTTGTGGAGCCCAGCATTTTTTTTACAGTGTATACTGAAGAATGTTGGAAAGAAGCCATTGACTCCCACACCCATACAGTCTTTTCAAAACATTTTTGTTGATAATGTTTTTACAGGTATGTATTAAGACCTATAAAGTATAAATGTGTACCTCACAGTACCCTAAAAGTACAAAAGTGAACCTTCAAGTTTCAAAAGTGTACCTTAAAAGTACTAATGTCCACCTGTATGGTACAAAAGTTAATTTTTTTTGAAAAGGTACCACGACAGTGACTTTTTTTGTACCATTATATCTGAGTGTGTATATTTTTTGTTTGTATTATGGATGTCAGTGGTTGCTTTTTTTACCAACATCCTACACAACATCTTGTTTCGTGTTTCATATTTTCATATTTCGTGTTGCATGTTTCATTCATGTTTCATAAATACATAAAAGTTTAGAACCACTTGAGTGAGATTAAATGAGGACATTTAAATTCAAATTCTCAAATGGATAGTCAAATGTACTCACCATTTACTCACTCCACTTGTTCCACACATTTATAAGTGAGTTATTTTTCTGCTGAACACAAAAGAAGGTATGTTGAGTACATTTTGAAACTGGTGGCCACTGGCTATGTTTCCATTCAACTATTTTTTATGTGCGTTGTGGACTATTGCATGAAAAAATGCTTAATGGAAATGCCAAGATGCGCATACATTTGGCAGATGAACATAAAGTATGCTATCTATAGTAGGAAAAAGTACTTTAATCTGTGGTTACAGATTTGTTCAGCTGATTGATTTTAAGCTGAACCATAATTTAATTAAGAAAACAGCAACCATGCCTAATGTGAGGATTTTTTCTTGAGGAAATCAGCATGAAGCTTGTGTTAATCTTCTGTTTTGTGATATATCGGAATGAAACCGCTTCTTGAAGTATAAGCTAAATGTAGGGATTTGTCCATTAATAATTGATTGTATGGGATGCTTTTAGTGGATCTCATGTGATAGACAGGTTCCACCATCCCAGCAAGCACTCAACGTCAAAAGACGTTAATATTAGGTTAGTTTTAGGTCGTGACGTTAGGTGACCAAAATTGTATTTCTAGCCAGCATCTTAGGACAATGTTATTTTGACATGCAGTAATGTCATCAAATAACCTTTGATATTTGGTTGATTTTAGGTTGGAAAGTAACCAAAATTCAATGTCGAGCCAACATCTTAAACCATTGCATACTGTCGTCAAATTCTGACATTTATTCGTCAGGTATGGCACCCGAAGTCCAACGTCTGATAGACGTCATAGTGGTAACGTCCACATAACATCAAGCTGTAACATCCTTATACGTTGGTTTTTATTTTGAACATTGACATTGGCTTGACCTTGGTTTCTAACATCAACTCGATTTTTATTTCCAAACAAAATGCAACATCCACATGACGTTGGGAACAACATCAATCTGACGTCATGTTGGACGTCCTGCTGGGATTCCTCGTGCTGGCAAACACAAGTCTATGATATGTTGTTACACATTTTGTTGGTACTAAACACTTATTGTAGAAAGACACACGCTTTCACAAAAAAACTGCCATTATAGTCACTGAAGCTGTGAAATAAATTCCTTATTCATGGTTTTGAGACTTTGTTGTTTATAGTTCAATCACTGAGCCAGATGACATTGTCTAGCTGCTAGCATGCTGTTTTATTGAAAGTCAAGAACTACTTTTTACCAACATTCTTCAAATGATCTTCTTTTGTGTTTAGCAGTAAAAAAGGAACTCGTATGAGAAAGTAATTTTAATTTTGGGGTGTACTATCCCTTTAACTCCCTTTTATAAGTTCTTAAATTACTCAGTTTAATCCTCAACAAATCTCGTTTTTGGCAGCTTTTTCTAATGGTAGACTTTTATTGTGCAACAGTGACATCTGGTGGCTGTTAAAGTAACAGGCTTTCCTCACTTTCTATAGCCTGGAATATCGTCGGTATTGTGATGAATGGGATATTCCTAAATAGTCTTTTCATTTAACCCTTGTTTTTTTTTTTTGGCATTGTGAATCAAGCTATTTTCATTGTCAAGGTTATTTGTGTGGAGCTCATCCGTCAGCACGGGCATCACAGATCTGATGAGATTTAGATCTGAAATAAACAGACAGCCAGATGGAAAGAAGCTGAATAGACCAAGAGTGTGTGTGTGTGTGTATGATTCTGTAAGAGAACAAGCAAGTCGAAAGCGTACAACATTTTCTAATCTTAATGTATCTTAATATAATCGTCAAAATGTGGGAAAAAAAGTAATGGGCTATATGCATAGCTAGTGTTTTTTTCTCCTATTGATAAACTTCCGGTGAACGGTTAATGTGACTTTTTACAGCATCGATGTTGCAATATAATTAAAGTCTGATCAGTTAAATAGACTTAAACATTTATTTAGTTGTTAGTGTAAAGATCAAGAAGATCAAGTTGATCTATTCAATCACAGAGAATTACAGCATTCTTTTTCTTCATTTGCTTAAGTGATATAAAATAAAGACAGTTCCTTGTGAAAAACATTAAATTTGAAGGAAATTCTTAAGAACCTATTCTTATGTAAAAAGAACTTCCCAAGAATAATAATTGTGTTAATTGCTAATTCATGTGTTTCGTCTTTCAAAAATAAACCAAACATTACATTTTCTTTTGTAAAAGCATGTAAATCTTCAAATTTTCAAAATAACCAATAATGCAAATCTTCCCAAAAAGGCACAAGCAAATTTACAATCATAGAAAAGATGCTCTGTAGTTTCAATTTGATCATCACAAAAGGAACAATTGTTTTCATCAAATCCAAAACCAAAAACTTCCTTAACTTTTGGTGCCACAGGAAACTTTAAATATTTTGTTCTAAGCAATTAAATTTTTTCCTTAGAGAAATAATAACACCCCTTCATTAAGCTCTTGAAGTTTGCGGATGACACTACTGTTATCGGCCTCATCCGGAACGAGTCTGCATACAGACAGGAGGTGGAGCGGCTGGCTTTATGGTGAAGATACAACAACCTGGAGCTGAACACGCTCAAAACAGTGGAGATGATAGTGGACTTTAGGAGAAACCCTCCTACACTCCCCCCACTCACCATCATGAACAGCACTGTGGCTGCAGTAGAGTCATTTAGGTTCCTGGGCACCACCATCTCTCAGGATCTGAAGTGGGACATTCACATTGACTCCATTGTAAAGAAAGCCCAGCAGAGACTTTAATTCCTTCGTCAGCTGAGGAAGTTCAACCACTTCAGCACTTCAATCACCGTCTGGTTCAGCTCAGCTGCCAAAACTGACCTCCGTAGACTACAGCGAATAGTCCGGACTGCTGAACGAATCATTTGCACTACCCTTCCTACATTTCAAGAACTGTACTCTTCCAGAGTGAGTAAAAGGGCTCGTAAAATCACTCTGGACGCCTCACACCCAGCACACTACCTGTTCGAACTGTTACCGTCTGGTCGGCGCTACAGAGCACCAAGCACAAAAACAGCCAGACACAGGAAAAGTTTCTTTCCTCAGGCCATCTACCTCATTAACAGTTAAATATTCTCCTACTGTGCAATAAACGTGCAATACTTTCTCATACGCACTTGTACACAGCACCTTATAACCAGTATATTTACAGCATATCTGTACATACAACTCAACATCCAGATCTTTTTGACTAACTGCATCTCTGTTTAATGTTTATTGCCTTTTTCTTTTCTCATATTTAATTTTGTGTTGTCACTTTATGTACACTGGAAGCTTCTGTTGCCAAAACAAATTCCTTGTGTGTGTGTGAAGCACACTTGGCAATAAAACGGATTCTGATTCTGATAATAAAATAATACATTTTTATATGAATGACAGGGATATAGTTCTTTAATAAAAAAAAATTCTGGATTACAGTATTAGATAAGTGTATATCGATAATTGAAACTCCATTCACCAAAAGCTGAGGAAGACAAGGTGTTATATTATTTGAGATAGATTACACGACATCTGAAATATAAATTGTGGGATAGCTTTGATAATATTATCATATTGTTTTCTGTCAAATAATTAAAATTTAGAACTTAATGTGGATCAGCAGGCTAGTGCTGAAACTCTATTGAAAGTACTGGAGTAAAACAAATGTTCATATTTTAAAGACATGACGCGCAAATATTTAATTTTAATGCAGTGCTTCTTGTACATTTTGAGAGCCACTTTATATCGTTTATCAATCAGGCTGTGAAGATCATCGATTTTTAAAGAAAACAGACCTTAAACAGCGATTATGTAACAGCATACAGTTCACCGGAAGCATTTTAACATGGTTACTAAAAATTAAAAGTCCGTCTGCATATACCCCATTGCAGTCATTAAAGGGATAGTTCACACAAAAATATACTCACCAGGGGTCTGATTTAAAAAAAATAAGTATATAAACCCTCCTTAAAGTGAATATACACCTGAAGACAAAATAAATTAAAGGGCACCTATGGTGAAAAATCTACTTTTCATGCGGTTTAGACACACATATGTGTAGGTATAGGGTATAGACCGTCATATTGGGGTGATATAAACACACTCAGTCCTTTTTTTTCAATTTAACAACATAAAAACGGTCGACCAATTGGAGCGGTTTTGAGATTGACCGCAACTTGATGTAGGAGTGCGGTCCCCCCGCCCACCAATATTGATTGACAGGTGGCCATTACCATCTCCTCAGTATGTTGTTTCACGTCTGCCATTTTCAGCGTGTGAGTCAAAGCGACGTCACCAAAGAAACACCCTTGCTCTATTTTTAGATGTAAGGCTCGTTGGGCTCAACATTCACCACGTTATTGCTCTCCTTGCCGCCAGTGTTTGTAAGTTTTGGTGTGTTTGCATACATGTGTACTTTTCATTGTGTCTTCCTTAAACTTCAGCCGTTTGCATTTCCCGCGGTCACAGAAGCTCCCTGTCATCTTAACTAGGTGCAGCTGGAAAGTGCAAGCGCACTGCCTCACGTGCTCGTCCCTTCATTGGAAATAACAAACTAACGACGCGCAGCGCCATGCCTTTTGCGTTGTCGCGGATGAAAGTGAGGACTGGGGGGTTTGCTCACTTTTCTGCCGCCTAGGTCGCCTCTATGGACGCGCTGGCCCTGCTCAGGACACTGTTCATATATCTGCCGCGCCACAGAGCGTTATCTGAATAGTTTCATTTTAAATAACATGCGAATGTGTGCGTCTGGTGTGCCGCAAAGACAAAGCAAAGACACAAATGATTTTGTACTCTCTGCTTGGTTTGTGTCTGAGTCGTACATGTACAGCTGGCTGGTACTCTCACTCATGTTGCTTCTCTCTGTCTACCTGTCTATTGCAATACACAAAGCTGGGGAGCTCTTGGCTCCGCCCCCTTGTTAAGTTGGGCGGGAAGTCGAAACTAATTTTCATGTGAAGCAACACACCCCCAAAACAGTAAACTGTGTACACGCCCCCAAAATGACACTTTTTAACACATCATAATAAAAAAATCTGAATTGTGTTTTGAACTGAACCTAAACTGGCACATTCAGAAGAACCATAATATTAATATTACATCTTAAAAAGGGGTAAAATAGGTGCCCTTTAATATACAATTAATGATTATGGCTCAAATGGTCATTTAAAGTGTAAAATAAGTTAGATCAGGAGTGTCCAAACTCGGTCCTGGAGGGCTGGTGTCCTGCTGAGTTTAGCTCCAACTTGCTTCAACACACCTGTCAGGACGTTTCCAGTATATCTAGTAAGAGCTTGATTAGCTGGTTCAGGTGTGCTTGATTAGGGTTGGAGCTAAACTCTCCAGGACACCGGCCCTACAGGACATCCCTGAGTTAGATAGATTTACTTTGAGTTTACTTACAGCTGCACACGTTCTTCTGTTTCCAACTTTTCCTCTCCTGTTTTATACATGTGACACGTTTTTTTTTAACCCGTAAGAAATTATTATGAAAGAAGTCATAAAAAGAAGCATGATTGAAGTCAATGGCGACCAGATTCCAAGATTTTTCAAAGTATCTTCTTTTGTCAGGATGTCCACGGGGTCTTAAAAAGTATCAAAAGTTGATCAATCCATTTAGAGGTATTTATTTACCCTTAAAAGTATTAAAAAGTCTTAAATGCTATTTTATCAAATTTTGTATCATTTTTATTGTGTAGTTGTATGCTGAAGATTGCTTGATAGTCTGCGAGGATTAAAAAGGATAAAATCCTAGATTTGACATCACGCTGCAGTAACCAAGGAAACCGTCATTCCTGCTGTTGTATTGGCGCCACCTGCTGAAAGAGAGTTAATTAGTATTTTTATAGAGGAATTATCTGTTTGTAAACATTCAGGATGCGTGCACAGTGAGGTTACAGAAAAAAAACGGGAGCGCTAGCATTTACATCGAAGGAATGACATCCGATGCGGTAAAAGGTATAGAATTTCACTGTATATACCTTGTTTGTGGGGTGACATGTTGGCTCAGTGTTTAGCACTTTCACCTCACAGCATTTGAGTCCCAGCTGGGCCAGTTGGCGTTGCTGTGTGGAGTTTGCATGTTCTCACCGTGTTGGCGTGGGATTCCTCCGGGTGAACTGAATAAACTAAATTGCCCGTAGTGTGTGTAAGAAAGTATGGATGTTTCCCAGTATTGGGTTGCGACTGGAAGAGCATTCGCTGCGTAAAACATATGCTGGATAAGTTGGCGGTTCATTCCGCTGTGGCAAACCCTGATGAATAAAGAGACTAAGCTGAAGGAAAATGAATGAATGAATGAATATTTTCCCTGTTTGTGTTCAAGAAATAAAATCAAGTGGAGGTTGAATAATTGATCGATTCAATTTTTGGGTGAACAAACCCTTGAAGGACATCTAAAAATGAATGCAGGTTTAATAAGTTTGGAGTAATTACATTTGGTTTTCGTGTTTTTGAAAGAAATCTATGCATGTTTTGGATAAAATACAGCAAAAGTTGGAATATTGTGAGAGAGATGCTTTCTTTTCTAAGAGGTTTTCTAAATACTGTGGCTTTGGATTGAGCATTGAGGCATGATTCTGTGTATGAATAATACTGTATATGTTGTGCTTTACAAAGTGAACTGAATGCTTTGTGCAAAATGCGAAGACATGCAGATCAAACAGAAGTCTTAAGACGTGTGGTTCAGGCCATAGAGAGTATGCTGAAGTGAATAATTCCATGCATAAAGCTAAAAACAAATAGCGTTTATTGCCCAGGCTGTATTGAGCAGCGGTCAGATGATCAATGAGTGCTCTGAGACTGTGTGACTGTTCTGTAATGTTCTTCACAGAGCTCTGACTGGATTTCATGGGTTTGGAACAGAAATCATGTTCAGCACGAGTGTGTTTTCCTTGAGTTTGTTTCATGTTTCATTTCTTCAGTATGTGCCATAGAAACATGCAGCAGAACCTCAGAAATATAGTCATGTTTTGAAACTAAATTTGGCAAAAATTATCTTTTATTGAGTCCAGATTATAGCCATATTAAAACATGCTCGCAACATGCTAATTGTTGTTAGTTTAGTTTTAAAACATGATCAAATTTGCTTGCAACATGTAAAAGTTATAATAATGCAAACATGTGCTAATTATCTATCAATGCTAATTAGCTATCAACACGATACACATTATTGTGGCCATGTGTTAAAACATGTTAATGTGTTAGCAAGCATGCTAATTATTGCCGCATAAATTAATATATTAGAATATACACTCGCCGGCCACTTTATTAGGTACACCTGTCCAACCGCTGGTTAATGCAAATTTCTAATCAGCCAATCACATTGCAGTAACTCAATGCATTTAGGCATGTACACATGGGCTGCGTCCGAAACTTCCTACTGCTCAGTAGGTACTGCATTTGAATTTAAACGTACTACTAAGCCGTTAGAAAGTATGTTCTATACAGTATGAATGGGAAAAGTATGAATGGGATTCGGACATACTACATCCACCATTTTATCATGGTCACGTGACCTACCTGCGTCAGTTACGTCGATTCACTCCCATTCATGAATTCTCTCGCGGTGCATCATGGGATAGCGCAGCGTGCATGGGATGCGCACTTCAGAATCTAGCCGGAAGTGGTAAGTCATCCGGGTACTTCTCGCATACTGATTTTCGAATTCTATGAATTCAGACATACTACTCGGCTCGCATATTGATTTTAGTGTACTGTATAGTTTGGAAGTATGCGGTTTCAGACACAGCCTCGGTCAAGACCATGGCATTGCTAGGCCTATTTTAGGGGGGCTTTAGCCTCCCTATATTTTTGCTCAGCCCCCCTAAAACTTTTGCGATTAGCTCAAAAACTGTAGACCAAATTATCGTCTCGGTCCTCTTTAAATTTGATATGAAGACAGCGGCAGAATTCGGCTCCTTCTCATCATTTTGTTTTCATTTGATCAGCAAACCACAGCTGTGCAGAGCGAGAGAATAAGGTGTGTTTATAGATAAATTGCTAAAATTGTTTATCAATAAAGTTCTTTGCTATAGATATACTTGTATCACATGTACCCATATGTTATGAAGGAGCATTTGGATTTCCCATCTACTGTTTCCTCAGTGCTTACACACACACACACACACACACACACACACACACACACACACACAC
>CAIGQZ010035066.1:5210592-5232462 GCA_903798205.1 Danio tinwini
TATATATATATATATATATATATATATATATATATATAAAATACAATTCATTCAATTATTTGTTAATTTTTTTATAACCTTGTAAAGTGTTGTCGTGGTTAATTTCGGAATTTACATCATGCGTCCAGCTCATAAAAAATGACACACAACAAGCAGAAAGCCATCAAATAGCATGTCAATATCAAATATCCCCACACACAAGAGTTCTTTCATTTTTTGTAGCCATAAACATCACGCATTTGTGCTAAAATCATAGACTGTAAAAGATATGGGCGTATAGTATCCGTGACATCACCCATAGGTTTCTGAAGAACCCTAAAAAAGCTACCAGTACTCCTAGAGGTAAATTTTTCTGTAACTCTATTCATTAATTCATTCATTCATTTTCTTTTCGGCTTAGTCCCTTTTTTAATCTGGGGTCACCACAGTGGAATGAACCGCCAACTTATCCAGCATCTGTTACACGCAGCGGATGCCCTTCCAGCCGCAACCCATCTCTGGAAAACATCCATGCACACACATTCACACTCATACACTATACGGACAATTTAGCCTACCCAATTTACCTGTACCGCATGTCTTTGGCTTGTGGGGGAAACCGGAGCACCTGGAGGAAACCCACGTGAATGCAGGGAGAACATGCAAACACTACACAGAAACGCCAACTGACCCAGCCGAGGCTCGAACCAGCAACCTTCTTGCTGTGAGGCGACAGCACTACCTACTGCGCCACTGCGTTGCCCCATGGAACTCTATTATAGTTAATATTAATTGGGAAAGAGCCTGGTTAACTCCCTTCAAAAACACTATTAAAAGTGAATTCATTAAAAAATACTACATATAATTTACCCAGTAAAATCGTTATTATCAAAGTACATTGAAATGGAGGCTATTTGTGGTGTATTTTTTTAATGCAACGTGGTAAACAATTTCTGGAAGGATCTAGCCAAATATATTTTAAAAAAAGACAAAACTTAGCTATTATTTTACATTAAAATATATAATTTTTTATTATGAAAACAAATCCAACAAAAGTCTTGAATACATTGTTAATCTCTTTATTTTATTGACAAAATGTTACACACAAACAGAAATTTGCTAAATCATCTCCCACATTAACAGTTTTTTGTAGCGAGTTTGACTTCTTTATTTCTACTGTGAAATTGTTGAAAAGCAAAAAATCGGAGATATGTATCAATTATTATAACACCTTTTTCGATTCCCCTGTCAATTCCTAAAATCATTGGATGTAGAAATGCTGTACACTATGCTGTGTGTATTTAATTTAATTCGTTTTTTTTATTTATTTATATTTTTATGTTTCATCTTTTATATTGTGTTGTATGCTTGTTCCTGATGGTTATGCAATAAAAAATAAATAAATAAAAAAGAAGCTACCAATCGCTGCCATTTTGTTTGTGCGTCATCGCACCAACCGCGGGATACCAAACAAGGGCAAAGAGACGGAGCGTGAGCGGAGCTACAGACGAATGCTAGCATTTCGCTTTGACAGGCTTTCCTATGGAAGAAACGCTTTATACTCCATCACCTGTGACTCGTTTGTTTTCTGACCACCTGTGCTTGGTTGTATACTATATCAATAAAGTGTTTAGTCTTTTAAAAACACTGTTGTAAAGCATTGAGCCACTAAATATTGTTCTTTTGACGTTTTTCTACAGGAGGAAAACCCGAATTACTTCCAAACACTAAAAATAAAGTCTGTGTTAGTAAATGCAAGGCTATTTATGAAATCCAGGCATAACACTGTATGACAATGCTTCAGATGACTGTTCTAGAGCCTACAACTAATCAATCTGTCAGATTCAGGAGTGCATTACAGCTCTAAAGAAAATTATAAATGATAGTTTATCTTAAATAAAACAAATACATTTATAGAGATGGTATATAAGTATATAATTTCACTCACCTGGGAAACGGAGGCCGCTTGAATGGTTTGTGAGCACAATTAAGTGCACACAGCATGCTATATCATCTGATAATTGTAAGAAATAATTCCAAAAGACAATTGACTGTGTAAAGCCACATAAAACAAAACAGAAATACGATGAATATGCCGAGATCAGCGGCTAATCAGCTGCAATCAGCTGAGATGAAGTGACGGAGACCAGCGAGGCCTAGCTGCCACTCAAGTGTCCCCACCCTTAATTATGCAAACTTAATATAACCTAATATAAAGGAAACGGATGAGTTATAAAAAAATTCACCCCCCTCACAGTTGTCATGAAGAGTAATATTAGTTATATGAACCAAAATCGTTCTTTGTTCCAGGCTGTAAACACTTTTTTTCTGCTGTAAAGTTGGCCATTTCAACAGTAGGGTCAAAAGAAATTTGCTCTTTTATGAAGCCAGGACAAGTGGAATTTTAATGAATTGCAGTTTCAGTTACTTTCGTATTTGCTTCATGAGGGAGAGCGGGAGGTTGCCGCTTGGCTAAAATACATCTTTGTTTTATAAGACTGATTTAAAAGAGGGTTCAGTCAGCCCTGGAGAGAAAAACTGAACAAAAATACTCACCAATTTCAATCCAACAGCTGTAGGACAGTAAAAAAAAAACATCATTCATTCGCTTTCTATCCGTCTGTCTAATATATAGCTATATATGATATGGCTATGTGCTAGCAGCGTAAGAGGGTATTGATTATCAAATATAAGTTAGCAAACTTTCCCATCCAAATGGAAAAAAACTTTATCCTTTATTTTGTCGTATTGTATGTTTTGAATTTCACGTCGTTTATAATTCTGTTTATTATTATTTATAATAATGATCATTTATTCCTATTTTTGTGTCAGAAAAAAGAACACTGCATTTCCCAGCATGCCACACAAAAGCAGTTCCGGATCTCTTGTGTCCAGGCGTATGCTGGGAAATGTAGTCCTCATCCTTGTGTTTTCCGCTCCCACCGTCCTCAACGCGAAAGATGCCGGCGGTTCATCACAAATTATTACTCGAGGAGGCCCTGCAGGACAGTCCGCAGGTAAACAATTGTTTGCTGGATCACTGTGCAACGCTTTATCACTCAAAACTCTTTGGATTTGTGCGTTTTGCATTGCAGACGCTTGTATGTCGCTGGTCGTAGCGCGTCTGTGAAAGCTAATCTAAATAAAACATCCAAAGTTTGAGCCAAATGAAGTGGAGGATCATCTCAGCTCGTTTAGTTCATGCAATTGCATATGTAGGTTCATTTCTAAAGGGCTACTTTCTCAAATAAAGGCCATAGAAGAGACGCATCGGGCACGTATGTTGGTCATATGTTTATAAATACTAGAGACGCGTGTCAAATATACGTGCGTCTGACGCTATAACACGCGTTGTGCTTTACGCTTTTAGCATTTAAAGTTGTAAATGTGTTGCTGGTAATTAAGTTGTGAATGAAATTGGCCTGTATGGGCGGACTGTGGTGTTGTTTAGGTGGTCAAACCCACTTATGTCTAACATCAACATCATATTAAAACAACACCAAATTGTGGCCATATCAGCGTCTAACATGTATGAGAAATCCAGTGAAACGTTTCTAAGAAAGTCTTTCATCTATTATTTTATGCATTGTATGTTTTTTTTTACTGCAAAAAACCTAAATAGGCCTAATTTGTATGTTCATGGTATTGCAGTTCATCAAACAGCCCAGCCTCTCCCACATACTTGCGATATTCTGACTGAACTAATGATTTACTTCATAAGCAAGAGTTATGTATCTGACTCATCACAGCCCATAATGCTCTGTGCTGGAGATTGTGAGCCTACAGATCTCAGTCTCCGCCTGGTCGATTGCTTTGTTTGCATATTAGAAACACACCCAGAAGTCTGTGCTGAACACACCTGTGCGTACACTCATCACAATTCATGACTGGGTTGCTTTTACAGTCGCACATTTGGACTTTCTCCATTCTAAATAGTGAACTCATACTAGCAGCCAATGACTATCAAAGTACAACATTGTTAGCAGTCAATTAAATAGAGCTATTGTTCTATTGAAGTCTTATTTACATGCGATTCTTAGACTGAAGTATTCAACATAGCGTAGTAAACAATATAGAGACCGTGCCACAAGTTGTCACAGTTAAAAAAAAAAAAAGAACGATTGTGCGAATATAAAACCAACTGTACCTCAATCGATTGACAACGCACCGGTGCTAACAAGCATAGCTAGCATATAAGGGAAGATTTGCTATTCATTTGCTCACCTTCAGGTCATCCACAGTGTAGCTGCTGTTTTTTCTTCAGTTGAGTTTTTAGCAGTTCTTGATTATTCATGAAACGCAAATGAATGTCTACCAACACTTTGAGAGTCAGAAAAACCACACACAGGCAAAACAAAAGGGTTACCGGTGGCTTCTGGTGATACGTTGAGCTCTTTTGAAACAAAATCAAGTGGAAACTGAACATTATTTACAAGCGTTTGACTTAATATTGTTTGTTCTGGTTGTTGTTTTTTTACTCTCAAAATTACGATTGATTCTTCAATCTTTATTTTATGAGTCTCCAAGCACCACAGTCAGTTTCAGCTAAAACTTGTTCAATCTACTGAAGAAAAAAACCAAACAAATTTATATCTCGGATGACCTGAGGGTGAGTAATAGCCTGTTTCCACTAATGGCCCGTTTCCACTGAGTGGTACGGTACGGTACGGATTGGTTCGGTACGCTTTTATGGCCGTTTCCACTGTCAAAAGCGTACCTAACCGATCCGTACCGTACCACTTTTTTGGCACCCTTTCGAAAGGGTACCAAAGACGAGAAAGAGTACTAAAAGGTGGAGCTACACGCGCAGCTGAACGCTGATTGGTTTACAGAGATACGTCACGATCTCGTGGAGCTAGCCAGAATCAAAACAATGGAGCCGCCATGTTTTTAAATGCACAGCCGAAACAACTATATGCATATAATAAAGATCCATGGATGACCTGGGCTCAAAACAAACCTTGTCGTTGTCTTGATGAACAGCCACAAAGCCAAGAATCTGCCGTGTCCTGTTGTTGTTTTATGAGGCCGTCTAAAAGTGCAAGCGGTTTTCGCTTTTTCCAGGGAGCTTGCGATCGCGTCAAGATTTAATATAACAAACTTCTTGAGCTGATGATAATAACGTGTGTGCGATTAATGAAGCGTCTTCGACATCTGATCTATTCAGAAAGAAAAGGACAAACGCGAGAGTGAAGCTCGGAAAAAAGGAGAAGCCCGACAGGATTACAAGGATTCCCGACAGGAGCAAATAGTTTCAGCAACCTGAACAATCTGCCATGTTTATCATCACCTTTTGGACTATTATGAACTCGGAATGACTGAAATTCTCTCTAACAGAGGCTACATGTGCTGCTGAAGATTACAGACACAGATGAGAGGTTAGACTCTAACTGTGGGCTACTGTATATGTTGCGTGTTGTTTTTGAACTGAAATAAGGACTAAATGTCTGCTGTGTGTAGTTTTTCTGTAATTGGTAACATATCGGAGACTGTAAGGGTCTGTATGTGTTCATATATGTTGCATTTATTTATTTATTTTATATAATTGCAGACGTTACAGTATGCTGTCACACTGTCATTGATCTGCAGTTATAATCAAATCAAGTTCATAGAAATGTTAGTAATAAACTTTTATAAACAAGTATTAATATGTTTAAAGCATCTGTTTTGTTAGAAGAGCTTCTCATATAATGTGAACGACCTGTACAGCTTTACTGTAGACATTTATTCGAGCGAGAATGACGTCGACTGAAACTCTCTGTAGTACACCACGCCCACCAAAAGGGTACCCTTTGTAATGGAAACGCAAGCTTGATAAAGGTGACCCGTACCGAACCGTACCGTACTGTACCACTCAGTGGAAACGAGCCATAAGTGGTACGGGTCACCTTTATCAGGCTTGCGTTTCCACTGCCAAAAGGGTACCAATGATGTGGCATGGCGTACGACAAAAAGTTGCAGTCGATGTCATTGTTGCTTGAGGAAATGTCGAAGTAAAGCTGTACGGGTCGTTCACATATCAAACGTGAAGCACTTCTAACAACACAGATGCTTTACACACATAAATACTTGTGTATAAATGTTCATAACTAACCTTTCTATGATTTAATTATAACTGCAAATGAATGATAATGCGAAATAGCCTACTGTAACGTCTGCAATTTTATAAAATAAATAAATAAATGCAACATATATGAGCACATACAGCCTCTTACAGTCTCTGATATATTACCACTTACAGAAAAGCTACACACAGCATACATTTAGTCCTTATTTGGGTTCACAAGCAACACGCAACATATAGCCTACAGTCAGTGCAAACCTCTCATCTGTATCTGTAATCTTCACCAGCACATGTAGCCTCTGTTAGAGAGTAATTCCGTCATTCCGAGTTCATAACAGTCCAAAAGGCGATGATAATAATTAAACATGGCAGTTTGTTCATGTTTTAGGTTGCTGAAAGAATCATTTGCTGCTTTGTTTTTTCTGGCTTCTCCTTTCTTTTTTCACACGTCATTCTAGCGTTTGTCCTTTTCTAAAAGGATCGGATGTTAGTAGCACTTCAATAATCACGCGCACGTTATTATCATAGGTTAAGAAGTTAGTTATTTCAAATATAGACATGCGACGAGCTCTCTGGAGAAAGTGAAACCATTCACGCTTTGTGGCTATTCATCAAGACAACGACAAGGTTTGTTTGAGCTCGGGTCGACTATGGCTCATTATTATATGTATATATTATTACGATGTAATGTCTCAGCTGTGTATTTAAAAATGATGCTTCCTTTGTTTGCATTGTCATGCTTGTGTACGCGCTAGTGATGTATCTCTGTAAACCGATAGCGTTCAGTTGCGTATCTAGCTTTCCCTTTTGTTGTGCTAGATGACCCAAAAAGTGGTACAGTACGGTTCGCTTTTTGGTATATTTGACAGTGAAAACAGCCATAAAAGTGTACCGACCCGTACCAATCAGTGCAAATGGGTCATTAATAAACAGCTGGTTTTCATGTTCCTATAGACGAATTACCAACCTACGTCACACATGACGTCACATGGGTCCCCGGTTGCAAAAAAAAAGACCGGCTGCAATAGCAAAAGTGTTGTGTTGTGCGGTAGCACGCCAAAAAATAGAAAACTTAACTTTTACCATACATCACACTGCTTTAATGCCGACTGCAGACGTCTTTGGCTAAAAGGGAGCTGAATGAAGTGATGACCTAATTAGAAATGCTCAACTCTGCAGTTTTCATGTTATATCAGGTAAGTTCAGGCTATGCTGAATCAGACACATTACTCGTTTTTGATTGCAGCAATGATTTCACCAAAACAGTTACATATGGTTAAATAAACTGCGGACACTGAATGTTAAGAACGAAACTTGAAAGTGTAAGTTATAAAAGTTGATTTTATATTCACACATTCATTCAGTGACAACTTGTGACACACTTCTTATGTTGTTTACCACGGCACTTTGAATATTCGGTCTGAAATAACCTGCAAGTGTTAAACACTGTTTATTTGACTGTGAGCAATGTTGTACTTTGATAGTCATTGGCTGCTAATATGATTTTGCAATTTAAAGTTTGCAAATAATATGTTTATGAAGTTATATTATTAAGGAGGAAGTCTGAATGTGCAAATATAAAACCAACTTTTTTCCTTTATGTGTAGGTTCACATACCCTGGGCCTGCCGTACAGGTGTAATTCGCTGTCAGAATGCAGTTTTGCTTATTGATGATCACCCAGGCCTTGTATAACGTTTGCTCCGTCTTTTTTCCTTGTCTTTGGCTCGGCAGAACCTTGGTTTTTAGCACTACATAGTTTTTAATCTGGTAATCAGGGAACATTATTTCTTGCACATGACCACACTTCTCTCGTAAAATCCCTTGGAGCTTCAATGAGATTGTATATTTCCGGCTGGTTGCTTGGTCATTTCGTCTTATCAAATATCCATTGGGAGGGTGCTATCGCAAATGGACCTGTCAGACGAACGCCCCACACTTTAACGTTAATTTTGCCGAATCACTGTACTTATCACTGGGTGACAAGCTGTTATATTACGCTGAAAGCATTATGTAAATAATATAATATGTAATCAATATATCTTATTTCTAAGACAACAACAAACTCTGTACCGCATCGGATGTCATTCCCTTGCTGTAAATGCTAGCGCTCCTGTTTTTTTTCTGCCACCTCCCTGCGTGCGCATCCTGAATGTTTACAAACATGGTAATTGGTTTTTATGCGTTCTGTTTTTTTTTTTTATCAACAACTGTATTGATTGCTGTTTCAGACGAGGTCCTTGCTCAGTGTGTTCGAGGAGGATGCAGGAACTCTTACAAACTACACAAACCAGCTGCTCCAGTCTATGCAGAGAGTGTTTGGAGCACAGGTGCACACACTTCTACATTGATTTCGACAGCAAAATGTAGTCTACTACTACTTTATCACACACAATTTAATTAATCTTCATTTCTATAGCGATTTTTGCAACTTAGATTGTGTCAAAGCAGCTTAACGTAGACGAAGAAAGGAAAAATATTTTAATGGAAAAGTTTATTTAGCAAACTTTTCCACCTATGAAACAAGTTTCAGTTTCTGATGTCACCAAGGCCACAGGGGCGGGGCATTTTTTTTCTTCTTGAAACTATATTACTATGGGAAAAAACATAAAGCGTACTTAAATATTATATTTATATTTACATATTATAAAATTAAAGTTGCTGAATGTAAGTTTTTCACTCTTCTAAAGCATAAAGACCCCATGTGCAGATATTTAAGAAACATGCTAATTAAACACTCTTGTTTATCTGAAATTTACTCTGCTTTGAAAAAGTGCTTTCTGTGCCGGAACACTGTCTTTGTTTCGGGTCTTTTAACCCGGCCAGTGCCAGTTTAGCCAATTATATTTTAACACCCCGCGTTGCCTTGGTGGAAAACAGTGTATTTCATTCATTCAGTCAGGAAGGCTCTTAAAGTGTGTGCCCTTGATCGAACTGCGACCTCTGGTGGACAGTAGCAGACTGCGAAATGAGACACAGATTAAGAGTTCCACTTGAGGTAGTTATAAATTAGCAAATAATATAAGTATTACGAACATAAACATTAGGTGAGCAGGTTACATTGTAATCACGTGTCCTAACAACACACTACGTGACGAGATTTACAGTTATGAGCAATTTGGGTGTTTGCACCAGACGAAACACGACTGAAATTGAAATACAGCCTTTCAGAAGCACAAAATAGTGCACTCACTGCACTCCAACGAAATGGTAAGGTTTATAATCTAATTAATACATATTAAACCTCTGTAACATTAAATGTAGATGCTGAATCACTGATATGTGTTGGTTTTGAGTCACAGTTCTAGAGTTCAATTTCAAACTATCGGCTGCTGCTTTCAGTATATGGCAATAAATGTCATGTAAAATTGTATTCAAACTCACATTATTAGCATTTAACACTGAATAAAGCACATGAGGCTTACCTGAGGTGATCATAGTTAGTTTTCTGTTGTTCACCTGTGAGAAACAGAAGCTGTTTCTAAAATATAAATTCCAGGTGATGGTTAGAGCAAAAACTTCTTTTAGTATTAAAAATATTCCTTCTATCGCGTGCCATTGCTTTTATTTACAACACGGTTTAAATCAGTGTTTAGGCTTGACAGTCAGGCACACTTCTGTTGATGTCGTCAATCTGGCAACCTGCGATTGCATGTGTTTTAAACTAGGTGTGCAATACCTAGTTCATCCACTGGGTGTCAAACTTACATACTGCACCTTTAAATGATAAAAGGACTAGGTGAATTATCAAAATAAATAAAAAATATTTTTAGGAAAGCACAGTTGTGTAATAATTAGTAAATCTCTTCCGAATGCCAGAGAGCGCTCTCATGCCGAATTTCCAAATACCCTCAAACAAGAAACCCAGGAATCGTCTTTGATTGTAAACATGTTTTTGCATAGCATGTCTGTGAGCAATTAAAAGGTTTACTAATACTGGCCTTACTGACAAAATGTGCAAAAATGCCTTGATTAATAATTTAAAATAAGGTATAACCCTGAATATGTAAATGTAAACTCCTAATATATGTTAATTATTTCAGGTTTGACAAGAGAAATATAGTATAAAATCTAGCATAATAGTTTTTGTGGTATTTGTTTATATAAATATATTTAAAAAAAGTATTCTCACAAAGATCCCCACTGTTAAAATGTTGAGATTTAGTTATCTGTGTCTATGTGTGTGTGTATTTGTGTGTGTGTGTGTGTAATAATTAAATGAATGTGCTGTGCAGAATGAAATGGCTCTGGCGACCGAACAGCTTTCGAAGCAGCTGTTGGAGTACGAGAAACAGGTGAGCGCTGTGATGAGGAATTCTGGGATATTTTGGATGTCTGATACGTTTCTGATCAGTCTGACCTGATGCTCTGTCTGTGTGTGTGTGTGTGTGTGTGTGTGTGTGCACAGAACTTTGCTCTGGCCAAAGGAGATGAAGAGGTGATCAGCACTTTACAGCAGTTCGCCAAGAGTGTGGAAGAGGTGAGTGAGAGAGCGCTTGCTTGTGTGTGTGTGTGTGTGTGAGTGCTTGTGTGTTTTTATGTGAGTGAGTGAATGCCTTTGTGAGGGAATGAAAGTGTGTGTGTCTGTGAGTTAGTGTGGATGCAAGCGTGTGTGTGCGCGTGAGTATGTGTTTTGGAGTGTGCAGACTGTGCGGGTGCGTTTATGTATTTACCTGCAGGCATGTGAGTGTGTGTTTGTGAGTGTGCATGTATGCGTGTGTGTGAGTGCATGTGTGTCTGCATATGTTTGTGTGTGTGCTTGAGTAGTGAGTGTTTATGTGCGCATGCCTGAGTGCATTTGTGTGTGTATGTGTGAGTCGGTGTGCATGCAAGTGTGTGTTTGTGTGCGTGCGTGCATGCATGACTGGTGCATGTGCATTTGTGTTTTTGTGTGTGTTTGTGAGAGTGTATGTGTATGTCTGTGTGTGTGCGGGTATGTAAGTGTGTTTGTGTGCATTTGTGCTTGCATGAGTGTGTGTTTGTGCGCATGGATGCACGTGAGTGTGTATGTGTGTTTGTGATTTTATGCGCACATAAGTGTGGGTATGTCTGTTAGTGCTTGCATGAGTTTGTGTGAGTGTGTGTGTGTGCATAAGTATGTGTTTTTGCGTGCAGGCATACCGAGTGTGTGTTTGAGCCTGTGTGTGTGTGTGTGTGTGCATGCTTAAGTGAGTGTGCGGGTATGGGAATGAGTGTGTGCTTGCATGCGTGAGTGTGTTTGTGTGCGTTTGTATGTGCATGAGTTTGTGTGCATGGATGCACGTGAGTGTGTTTGTAAGTGCATCTGTCTGTGAGTGATTATGTGTGTGCGTGCGTGAGTGAGTCTGTCTGTCTGTGTGTGTCTGTGTCTATCAGTGTAGCAAGCATCTGCTCTGTACTGCTGCTCTCAAGCTGGAGGTCTGATGTTTGGCAAGATGGCGAGATCACCTGGTCACATGACCTTCAGCCCAATCACATGACCTTCACCATTCGCCTTACACATGCTACATTTCAGTTCATGTAACTTAGACTAAAAAGTAAAGCAGCAACAGTTCAGAGTGATTCTCATTTTGCTGCACTGTCAGAATATTTCAGCTTATGTTAATATTAATGTTTTAATAGCATCTAATTGACATCTGTTGGTTTCTCTCTCCAGCTGAACGCTCTGCACTCGGAACTGTCCACACAGATCGCAGACAAGATGGTTTTTCCCATGGTGCAGTTCAGAGAGAAAGACCTTACTGGTAAATTCTCATAGCTTTTTTGTTTAACGCTCATCTGAATTGTTAAAATTGTATTGAATTTTGGAATGTTTGTATTTATTTAGCTTAGATCACACATAATGTACAGTTGAAGGCAAAATTATTAGCCCTCCTGTGAATTTAATATTTTTTCCTTCTGTCTTGTTTAGAAAGTCTTATTTCCTTTAGTTCGGCTGGAATCAGAATGTGTTTTTGATTATCTTCAGAACATACCTGCCAACACTCCCGTTTTTCCCAGGAGTCTCCCGTATTTCAAACCCACCTCCCGGTTTGTCATTTCTCCCGGAAAACTCCCGGAATTTCAACCCCTTCCCCCGGTCCTCAGGTGATTGGTACAATCTGTAACACCCCATTCACACGGGGCTTCAACGTCAACACTTGACAGAGGGCGTGTCTGATGTTGGGGCTGACGCGATCATCATAGCAGCGTCAGCCAATGAAATTAGTCAGCAATCGGCTACTGTCTGAGCTAGTGTATTTGCATACAGCGATCTGATTGGCTGGCGCTTCTGTCGGCACTTGAAAAGTTGAGAAAGTCCAAACTTCTGCAGTGATCAACGCCAACGTGAAGTGAAGCATGGCCGACGGATCCACAATGCAGTTCGGCAACGCTTGACGCCACCCATTCAAAGTGGATAGGAAATGGGGCGTAACACCCCCGGATCGCGGTTGTTGCTAGAGCAGATACATTTACGGCTGGAGGTTAACGAGAATTATTTATGTCATTTATGAAATTTCCGATTTATTGTATTTTATTAACGTCTACCCCCACCCCAACCCTAAACCCAAACATCACAGAAGCGTAAAAACAGAAGTTGTACTGAGTATTATATATCTTATGTATTAAATTGGCCTATAAATTGTATTTTTTAGCCCCAACCACAACCGTCACAGTACTGTAAAAATATTAATTATTGTTATACAGTGTCATAAATCCCACGTATCCGATCTAGACTTTACCCCGGATCACCGACAGACCAGGCACCCCTTCTGGTTGCTCTGCTCACAACCCCCCACCACCACCACCATCCCCGCTCCCCCGTCTCCCGGATTTTCAGAGACAAATGTTGGCAGGTATGCTACAGAACAAACCACTGTTGTCTAACGACATAATCTTATTTTTAAACATTTAAATAGCTTATCTTGCTCAAGAATGTGGCGTGAATTCTGTTGGAAAAAATTTATTCGATTTTATTATTTTTTTTTATTACACCAAAAATTAAATCATTTCAATCAGGGACTACTCATCCTTGTTGGAGAAACTGTGGGGTAGGAGAGGCACATCATGCGCATATATTCTGGCAGTGCTCAAGAATGAACAGTTTTTGGGAAACCCTGCACTCCACCATCAATGATGTTTTTGATCTTCATATTGCTAGATCATTCGAAGTACTTTATTTAGGAGATATTCCTATTCAACTTGGAGAAGTATAGATATCTATTTAACATATTTTTTAGCAACAAGTAAAAAAGCTATAACCCGTAATTGGTTTAAAGAAGACTAAAGATGAATGGTCCAAAATTATAACAGAAGTTGAGGAAATGGAAAAAATGACACATGCACTTTGATTACAATTAGAGATCTTTGAAAAGAAATGGAGTAAATGGCTGGCTTTCTCCACAACGACAATATAATCATCTATAATTGAACATTTACATAATTCTAGAGATTTTGCATCACTGTGAGAATATGTTTGGCAACCTTTTATTATATTTTTATTTTATACTTGTTTCATTTATTTATTTTGATGAGGTATTTGAAATTTTTTTATGTGTGTACGTGTGTGTGTGTGTGTGTATATATATATATATATATAAATTGTGTGGAATGGATATTTTTGTGCATGTACGTATACATGTATATTTTTGTATACATGTATTATTATTTTTTGTTTGTTTGGTTCCTACTGGTTATATGTTCCTCAAAAAATCTATAAAAACTAAGTAATAAAAAAATAGCTTATCTTGCGAAATAACTAGTCAAGTATTATGTACTGTCATTATGGCAAGCATAAAAGTCATTACTTATTATTAGGGCCAGACGGAATCTACAAACACTTTTTGGTATTTCTGTGCAAACTTTTGGTAAAAATCTGCGGATTTATGCTAAATGATTTTGGGAGTATCATAACTAAAAACTTAAAACATGAAATAAAAAGTAATACATTTTTAACTTTTATTTAATGTTTGCTATGCAAATGCAATTAGATCCACTTAATTTGGAAAAAAAAGTAAGTTTCCCATATAATATATCTATTAAAAGAAGGAAAATATTATTCTACAAACTGTATTGTAAATAAATCATATGAATATTTTCATATTTGTCAATAATATTACTGAAATAATAAAAAACTAAATACACACAAGTAAATAAACAGAGTCAGTGATGGGCTAAAAATCTGCGAAATTCTGCACGCGCTGATTCTGTGTGGGCCTATTAATAGAAAGGAGTTATTAAAACTGGTATGTTTAAAAATGTGTTGAGAAAAAAAAACTGTTAATCATCACTTGGGAAATATTTAAAAAAATTATTAAAATTACACAAGGGCTGAAAATTTTGCCTGTACACTCACTGGCCACTTTATTAGGTACACCATACTAGTACTGGGTTGGACCCCCTTTTGCCTTCAGAACTGTCTTAATCCTTCGTGGCATAGATTCAAGTAGGTACTGGAAATATTCCTCAGAGATTTTGCTCCATATTAACATGATAGCATCACGCAGTTGCTGCAGATTTGTTGGCTGCACATCTATGATGTGAATCTCCCGTTCCACCACATCCCAGAGGTGCTCTGCTGGATTGAGATCTGGTGACTGTGGAGGCCATTTGAGTACAGTGAATGACATGGTGTATTATCCTGCTGGAAGTAGCCATCAGAAGATGAATACACTGTGGACATAAAGGGATGGACATGGTCAGCAGCAGTACTTAGGTAGACTGTGGCATTGACACAATGCTCAATTTGTTCTAATGAACCCAAAGTGTGCCAAGAAAATACCATTACACCACCACCACCAGCCTGAACCATTGATATAAGGCAGGATGGATCCATGCTTTCATGTTGTTGATGCCAAATTCTGACCCTACCATCTAAATGTTGCAGCAGAAATCGAGACTCATCAGACCAGGCAACGTTTTTACAATCTTCAATTGTCCAATTTTGGTGAGCCTGTGTGAATTGTAGCCTCAGTTTCTTGTTCTTAGCTGACAGGAGTAGCACCCGGTGTGGTCTTCTGCTGCTGTAGCCCATCCGCCTCAAGGTTGTGTTGTGTTGTGCATTCAGAGATGCTCTTCTGCAGACCTTGGTTGCAACGAGTGGTTAGTTGAGTTACTGTTGCCTTTCTATCAGCTGGAACCAGTCTGGCCATTCTCCTCTGACCTCTGACACCAACAAGGCGTTTGTGCCCACAGAACTGCTGCTCACTGGATATTTTCTCTTTTTCAGACCATTCTCTTTAAACCCTAGAGATGGTTGTTTGTAAAAATCCCAGTAGATCAGCAGTTTCTGAAATACTCAGACCAGCCTGTCTGGCACCAACAACCATGCCACATTCAGTCACTTAAATCACCTTTCCTCCCCATTCTGATGCTCGGTTTGAACTGCAGCAGATCGTCTTGACCATGTCTACATGCCTAAATGCATTGAGTTGCTGCCATGTGATTTGCTGATTAGAAATTTGCATAAACGAGCAGTTGAACAGTTGTACCTAATAAAGTAGCTGGTGAATGTATATCAATGTTTTTCAATATTTTTGTGATCTGTCTCAGTGCTTCTCAACCATGTTCCTGGAGGACCACCAGCACTGCATGTTTTGAATGTCACCTTTGACCGTCACACCCAATTTAGGTCTTTCAGTCTCTGTGATGATCTAAATCAGGAGTGTTTGATGTGTGTGTGTGTGTGTGTGTGTGTGTTTTTAGAGATCAGCACACTGAAGGAGATTTTCTGCATCGCCACTGATGGTATGAAGATTGTAATATCATTTTATTAGAAGTGGATCATTAAGAAATATTTATATTACAAATAAAAATCCCTCATCTGTCTGTGTTGTTCTCCTCAGAGCACGAAGCCGCCATGGTGAAATACAGCCGTTTGCCTAAAAAGAGAGAAAACGAGAAGGTAAGGCCGTACTCACACTATGTACAGTTGCCTTGAACCAGGCCAAAGCACGCTTGTCCCCCCTCTCGTCTCCCCCGGCGGCCCGCACTCACATTACATTCGGGCCTGGGCACGCTTACATCATCGATGATGCGCTCCTCAGTAAGCGCTCTCGCTCAGCACAGTGGAGATTTCTTTAGTTATATCGTTTAAGTGGTTTGATATGTGGTGACACGCAGTCTGTTTCGACGAACAGATCAGCCACTTTTGACGCTCATAAACAATCATAAAGTCCTCGTGCTGCAGGAATTATGAAGTTTGCTGAATCTGCAGCTGTCGTGCAGTGAGGGGTTTGCGTCTTTAATAATCTACGACAGTTTGCATTCATTGAACAGTACGAATGATCAATTAATCCATATCAAACAGTCCCTTAAAATCACGTCTCGCTTTCAGTTTCGGGGTCAGGCACGCTTGCACTCACACTGTAAGCGTACCGCGCCTGAGCCCAAGTGAACCGCGCTCAGGCCCACCTCTTCCAACCGGGCCAAGTGAACCGTGCCTGAGCTCGATTCAGAGCACTCACACTTCTCTAAATGTCAGTATTGAGCTGTAAACCAAACTGACCAATCAGAAAGCAGCATTCAGCAGTTAAAGTCCAGTGAAATTAAAATTACGTTTTTTAGATGTTAGCATCAGTATGTTAGTCTATAAGCTAGTGTGGTACATTGACATAATTCGCATTTAGAAGATATCAAACTGATATAAACTTGTAGTTTGTCACCGCCTAAATGGATCAATGATATTTTTTACATCACCTCATACTTAAGTTTCTCATCAAAGCTTGACCAATCAAATGCTCTCTAGCAGTGGCGTTGCTAGACATAAAGCTCTACTGGGGCACGCTCCCCTCAAAAAAAAAAAAAAAAAAAAATATATATATATATATATATATATATATATATACACACACACAGTTGAAGTCAGCATGCAAAAGTCAATTTATGCATAAAAATATATATTTTCCCAACAGCAAAACTGTGGCTAGTGAAAATGGCGAGTGGCTAGTAATGTTGGAAAACTACTAGCCACAGTGGCTGGTGATCAAAAAAGTAAATGTTGAGCCCTGCTCACAAGCATGGTAAAATCTGTCCTTTTTACCATTGTGTGTTCAGCCTTGAATATAAACAAACTAAAATATGTTTATCTGGAAGTAAAAGGCAAACAGATTTCTTGGTGAGGGGTAGACTTGTGTGTTAGGCTTGAAAATATTGTTTAGTAAGTATAAATGCAATAGAAGTGAATGAAAAGTCCCCAGAATTCACTGAAAACGAATATACTGCGTGTATTAGAGATGCACCCGAAACATCTCAGACATTCAGCTGAAATGTCACCCGAATCCGCTCCTTCATTCTAATCATCCACCCGCCACCCGCCCGCACATATTATTTAATCTGATATATATATATATATATATCTGCACCCGATCAACACTTTAATAATTCTAATTCGTGTTTTAAGCGAGATGATAGGTCACTGTGGATCGTTCGTTATTAACAGCAGATTTAGCTTTTACATATACAGGAAAATTATAACAAAAGCAGTGTCACTTCAGCCTAAACAGCAGCTATGTTATGTTTACTTGGCCTTTTTCTTTGCACTGCAAAAACAGAATAGCATCTACTGTGCCTGGATTGGGGCTGCACTAAACGAGAATGCACAAGCTTCTCCTTGCACGGAGCTGCAGTCCTGTAAATAAGTGATCTTGTTTCCCACAGAATGATAGCAGATTTTCTTCTGATGACTCTTCTAACTGAAAGTTTGCACAGTGCTCTTGCACTTCATCCATTATTTTGGGCGTCTCTCTCATCTTTACGTTCTGCAAAGTCCACTCTCTGTTTTTTTGCTGGTCAACTGCTATGACCCGCAACCCACCCGCAATTAATCATAATCAGGGCTTTACATTACCACCCGCCAACCCGCCAAATGCGGGTAGATTTGAGCTGTGGCGGGTTAGCAACCACTCTCACTAGCCACTTTGGCTGGTTGAAGATAATTTTTAAATGATAGTTTTCTTAAAAGGAGTGTTCGACAATAAAGATGGCCCAATATGCGTGCAAATGACAAAAATATCGTTCGCACGAGCAAAAGAAAACAGATGAATACCGAATGAGAGGATGATCACTTGCGCGCACGGGTGATGTGGTGCGCGCGACTGTTTAAAAAGCATGCGCACTCCGGTTTCCTGGCGCGAAGCAACAGTGATTGGAAACGCAACTGCTGCGATCGGTTCTCTTTGAAATAGACTGGAGTGATGCTCATGCACTCACAATCCTGCTGCTTCCAAAAGCTCCGGATGTTTCTAAAGATGTCTTTTTGTGAGCAGCAGCGGTTGTCGGTTTGAAGAGACTATTCTTTGAAGAGAACAAATTATAGGCCGAACGTTGCCTGTGTGCGCATCACGCGTGATCATCCTTCCATTATCACACACGGTGTGTTTTTCACCTGATCATGGTTTAATTCTCATTTTTAGAATAACATTGCATTAAAGGGCACATAGGTTACCCCTTTTTCCAGATTTGATATAAGTCTTTTGTGTCCCCAGAATGTGTCTGTAAAGTTTCAGCTCAAAACACCCATCAGATTATTTATTATAGCTTTCCCTAGATGGTGTTTTATAGCTCTCAATAGATTTTTCCTGTTTTTGTGTACTGCGCCTTTAAGGCTAGTTCTCCCCGCCCATCGTTTCCTCAGTCTCCGCCCTCGGCTGCCTCAGACAACAGACAGACATGAAGGAAGCAGATCTCACGTAACGTTTGTGACAAAAACTACAGTAAAAGCTTTATCAATGATTATTTGGTGCATTTGTTGTGTGGAGCTGCAGGATGAGTCACACGCGATGTCGTTACAAAGTTCACACAGACACGCAGACACACGCACATACATACAGCGCGCGCGTTTAGCTTTGCACTGTCTTTGCATGCAAATGTGACATTATACAGGTTAATCTCCACTGCTGTATGGATTCTGTTACGATAATGTACAAAATAAACCTGATTTAACGTCCACAAACCGGGATTGAAGCGTCTTTTATAATTGTTCTGACACGCGGCTGTGTTGATGAAGTTAAGCTGAAGTAAATCGCTGTAATTCATTACACGCATGCACTGTTTTAAAACATTTTAAACTTGTCAAACTCACTCTTGATCACATTTGATGATGATTGATGATCCTAAACTGAACAGATCTTTTATTTAGGGTTGATTTGCGCACGTCCTGTCTTGTGGATATGAAACGTTACTACAGAGACATGTTAATAAGCAGCTGTCAATCAATATTGGTGGGCGGGAGGGGACAGCACTCCTACGTCAAGTTGCAGTCTGTCTCAAAACGGCTCCAATTGGTCCACCGTTTTTATGTTGTTAAATTGAAAAAAAAGGACTGTGTGTGTTTAAATCACCCCAATATGACGGTCTACACTATACCTACACATATGTCTGTCCAAACAGCTTGAAAAGTAGATTTTTCACCATAGGTGCCCTTTAATAGGAGATCAACTCCCTATGTATGTGTAGCCTAGTGATCTGAGAGACCTTTAGCCTGGACAGACTAGGCTACTGTGCATATTTTTAGACATGGCAATAATAATTTTTTTTTAATGTAATTGTTTTTTAAAAAAGATTTTGTTGAATAAAAAGAGCATGTATACAGCTGTATTTCTCATGTTTTGACATGTTAAAATTTTTGGCTAAGAAATAATTTTTTATTTATTTATTTTTGGTGTGGTCAGAGATAAATTTGGTAAATTCTTAGTGTTGATCCCAGAAAAGCCCTAAAATGAATTGCAATGCGACACTATGAAACCACAACCCATTTGCTCATGAACATTGTTCATACACAAAAAAAGTAAAATGAATGAGGAGGCATGTGGACAGAACACAAAGTCTAAATCAAGTAATTTTAAGATGCCAAAGTCGAATTTATGCATATATATTTATATATATTTTCCCAACAACAAAATTGTGGCTAGTGAAAATGGTGAGTGGCTAGTAATGTTGGAAAACTACTAGCCACAGTGGCTGGTGATCAAAAAAGTTAATGTCAAGCCCTGATCATAATGTTTTTTTTTTATTACCCGACCCACGGATTATCCGCAGCGCCCGCGGATATAACAGCTATCCGCGCATCACTAGCGTGTATGTGTGTGTGTGTGTGGACAGGTGAAAGCGGAGGTGGTGCGAGAGGTGGCGTATTCACGCAGGAAGCAGCACCAGGCGGCGATGCAGTATTATTGTGCTCTGAATGCGCTGCAGTACAGGAAAAGAGTGGCCATGTTGGAGCCCATGCTGGGATACACGCACGCTCAGGTCACACTCCAAACTACACACTAGTCTGATCAGGACTGTTTTGTCCTGTTTTATCTGACTTTATATCTCGTTTATGAGCAGTCCAGCTGAATATTCATCAATCCTCTTTCATTTCCGCAGATCAATTTCTTCAAGAAGGGAATGGAGCTGGTGTCCAAGAAGCTGGACGGTTTTCTCAACTCGGTGTCCAACATGAATGAGAGGTACCACACTTTGTTTCTTACTTGACATACACTCTGTGCGTGTGATTGGTTGCTGTCCTGCGATTGGCTCATTTTGCTCTGTTCTTTGATTGGCTGCATTCCACTCCACTCATACACAAGCACTTGTCATCTTCCCTTCACTTGTTCCCTCTGGGGAGTCCCTGCCGCCATTTTGAAGTGAGTTTCACTTCATCAAGTGAATGAGAGAAGCACATGGACATACCCTTGATCACTCGATTTGGACCATGGAAGCGTGTTGGCTTTATAGGTTCACTACAGCACTCGCATATCCCAGATTGCGATTGTGTAACAGTGTAGTTCCCAAGTGCTCAAGGGTTTAGGGCATTCCATTTAAGCCCGTTCAGATGCTCCGCCAGTAGTGAACACTTGTGTAATGTAATCAATGAAGTATATTCAAGGGAACGAGGCTTTGTGTGCTTTCTGTCTGATTGGCTCCAGCTCTGCGCCTATGATTGGATGCTGCTCTGTCTCTGTGATTGGCTTGCTGTTCTGTGATTGGTCTGTGTCTATGATTGGCTCATTTTGCTCTGTGTCTGTGATTGGCTTACGCTTTCCTTGGTGCTCCTCCTCTGTGATTGGCTCTTACTCTGTTATTCCCTGATTTGTGATCTGTGATTGGCTCAAGCTCTGTGGTCTGTGTTTATGAATGGCTCATTTTGCTCCGTGTCTGTGATTGGCCCACTCTTTCCTTTGTGCTCCTCCTTCTCTGTTATTGGCTCTTACTCTGTCTCTCTCTGCTTATATCCTGTTTTGTGGTCTATGATTGGCTCAAGCTCTGTGGTCTGTGATTAGATTGACTCACACTTTGTGATTGGCTCATTCTGCTTAGTGATTGGCTCATACTCTGTATCTCCTCTTCAGCATTGAGTCTCAGTTGGATATTGACGCAGAGGTGATGCGCTCGTCTCAGAGAGAGCTGCTGTCTGTGGACGACTCTGTCTACATGCCGGACCACGATCAAGCCGCCGTCAGTCGCGCCCTCATCCAGAAAGCCGGCTACCTCAACATCAGAAAGTACGGCTCTCTTTACACTCCTCATATGCCGATATTTCATATATGGCGATAATGAACATGCACAATATTAATATCACGGGCACTCCAAAATACATTAATTATTTATTATTTCAGCTTAAGAACATTTACATTGTATTTACTAAGGTGTTCAAATGCTTGAAGTTTAGAAACGCTAGCTGATGCTAAATGCTACAAAATAGAAATTTATGACAGGTTTAATAAAAAATCTGATGCGTGTTTTGAGATGAAACTTTACAGACACATTCTGGAGACACAAAAGACTTATATTAAATCTGGAAAAAGTGGTAACCTAGGTGCCCTTTATGGCTCGTTTCCACTGAGTGGTACAGTACGGTACAGTTCGGGTCGGTACGGGTCACCTTTA
>CAIGQZ010035066.1:5247462-5262183 GCA_903798205.1 Danio tinwini
CCTTTGCAATGTGGTTACATTTTTTGCAACTACGCAAAGGCTGCACCAGAGCATGCGCTTGACGCAGAAATGTATATCAGCTTTAAGATGTTCTATATTGTAATAATATTTTTGATATTTATAATTATCACTAGTGATATGTTAAAGTGTAGTAATGTAATTTTAAAACATAATAAATGTGTTTTTATTGATTTGTTTAATATTCATAATCATCACTAGTAATATTATATTAAAGTATAGTAATATTTATGTCTGTAAACATTTTAATAAAAAATATACCTTTTTAAAAATGCAATCTAGATTACATTTTATAATATTACATGGATATATTTTAAAATGTTAAAATAACATTACATATATAAAAATAACCATATTAAATAAAATTAGAAACAATATATTATCATTATAATTCATATAAATATAATGTTTGCTTATATTTGTTAATCTGTGTGTGTCAGTTTCAGCTGCAGGACGTGAGTGAGTTCGCAGCTCATCAGGAGAATGAGCGTCTAATGGGGTTTGTGGTGAGAAGCTCCGCTGAAGACGACGAGCCCTCCTTCAGTGTGTTTGTGTTTGAGAGCAACACTGAAGGAGAGAAGGTGGAAAAACACACCAACATACTAGGGTTGTCACTATACTGGAGTTCGGTAACAATCAATAATGAAATTTCCTGCTAACATTTGAGCACTCTTGAGCAGGTTTTAAAAAGTACTGATTTGCCATTATGTTCACATGCTCAACAGAAATGACTGATTGGCCATGAAGGTCATCAGTTCACCAAACTCACCACAGTTTACTGAGTATAACCACAGATACAGAGACACTGGAGTGTTTTAAAGCTGCGATTCATCAGCGGATCGCTCATATGTCAGGTTATAGACAAACCAGCTGATCGACGTGACTTTAACACGCTCCAGTGTCTCTGTATCTGTGGTTATACTCAGTAAACAGCAGTGAGTTCGGTGAACTGATGACCTTCACGGCCAATCACAGTCATTTCTGTTGAGAATGTGAACACAATGGCAAATCAGCGCTGTTTAGAAACGAGCTGCACAGCGCTCAAATGTTAGCAGGAAATAAACGTTTTCAGTATTGATCGGTACCCAACTCCAGTATCGTGACAACCCTAACACACACACACACCTCACACTCCACCTCAGCTCAACTCCTGCTGTTTCTCCTCAGATCTGCTACACCATCAACCTAGCCAAGGAGATCGCAGATGCCCGAAAGGTAATAACACATCCTCAATACATCCTCAATATATCAGCCCATTACAGAGGTGAAGGGTTAGTTTATTTAAAAACTATTTTAACTACCACAGGATTTGTAGATTTATTAACTTTAATGCATTTAAAATTTGACATTTTTAGGCCCCAAAATGAATCCTGATGAACACAAAACACACACGATTTAGTGTTATTACTGACAACACTATGGCGGGAAAATAGGGCTGTTCATTGTTATATTAATAATAATGTGTGTTTTGTTGTGTGTATCAGGATCCTGAAGCTCTGGCTCAGCTGATGAAGTCTATGCCGCTCACAAATGACGGAAAGTTCCTGTTGCTGGACAACGAGACTGGAGACACAGCAGAAACAGCCGGACAAGAAGAGCAGGAGTCAGAGGCTTGATACACACACACATCCTCCAGATCTCCACACACACAATGAAAAACAGACTGAACGCCGCTCATATGTTTAGCACTTTCCCAGCTTTAGATGCTCACAATGAACAGAAAGCGAAGGATTAGAAAGAAACAAGTTTACATGTTAAAGGAGTAACTCACCCCACAATGAAAAGCTAATCAATTCAAACTTTGGCTTGTTCCTCGTGCAGCGATAATGCATGACTGTCAATAGTGTGTGAGCACTACAAACCTGATGACGATACTTTTCAGTGTGTAAATTTTTGGGTGTACTGTCCCTTTAAGAAAAGATCAACTTATTCATTTTTCATCATATTTTATGGTTAAATTAGTTTTGTACGGTTCGTACATGTTAAGCAAAAAAAAAAAAGGAAAAAAAAGCATTTTGGGGCCTGAAAATGTACAATTTTAAATGCGTAAAAGTTTTTCAAAATGATAACGTCATCACCTCAGTTTAACTATATTTTGTAAAAACATCAATGTTTCGCTTTGTTCAGTCTTTAGTCAGGCATATATTAAAATGCCTCATCTGTTTAGCTCGTTCCCAGCTTTAGATGCATTTTCAGTTTTGGGTGTACTGTCCCTTTAAGAAAAAAGAAAACTAGCAGATTTTTCATAATTTTTATGGCAACATTAGTTTCGTAAGGTATGTTTACTCAACACCATGTTAAACATGAAAAAAATCATCACTTTGGGGCCTGAAAATGTAAAATTTTAAATGCGTAAAAGTTTTTCAAAAAGATAATGTTATCATTGCCGTTTGACAATATTTTGCAAAAATAGCGATTTAGACTATTTAGTCTATAGTCAGGCATATATTAAAATGCCTCATCTGTTTAGCACTTTTCCAGCTTTAGATGAATCTTCAATTTTAGGTGTACTGTCCCTTTAAGAAAAAAATCGACTTGATGGCTTTCACGGTTAAAACGTAGGGTTTCTTAGGGTAAGGTTACGCAACACTAATTTAAACACAAAAAAGGGGGAAAATTGCATCTTGGGGCATAAATGTTTACCATTTTAAATGTGTAAAAGATTTTCAAAATGATAACGTTATCATCTTCGTTGAACTATATTTTGCAAAAATAGTGATGTTTCGCATTGTTTAGTCTATAGTCAGGAATATATTAAAATGCCTCTCATCTGTTTAGCATTTTTCCAGCTTTAGATGCATCTTCAATTTTTGGTGTACTGTCCCTTTAGGACAAATCAAATCTACCTAATTCTTCATAATGTTTTTACGGATAAAATTGTCTTGTAGGATACGTTTACATAACACTTAAAAACTAAAAAAGGGAAATAAATTGCATTTTGGGGCATGAAAATGTACAATTTTTAACACGTAAACGTTTTTCTCAAATGATAATGTTATCATCTCTGTTTGATGTTTTGCATTGTTTAGTATATAGTCTGGCATGTATTAAAATGTCACTCATTTGTTTAGCTCTTTCCCAGCTTAAGATGCATCTTCAATTTTACTGTCCCTTTAAGAAAAAAAAAAAAGGGCCTGAAATTTTAAATGCGTTTTTCAAAATAACATTATCATTTCCGTTTAACTATATTTTGTGAAAACATCAATGTTTTGAATTGTGTTCAGTTTATAGTCAGGCATGTATTAAAATGCCCCTCATGTATCTAAAAAATTGCATCTAAAGCACTTTCACAGCTTTATATGCATTTTAATTCTGGGTTTACCGTCCCTTTAAGACGAAAAAAAAAATTACTTGATTTTTCATCGTGTTTTTACAGTTAAAACACTGTTTACGCAACACTATTTTAAACTTATAAAGGGGGAAACAAATTGCATTTTGGGGCCTGAAAATGTCATTTTACACACATTAAAGTTTGTGTTTAAAGTTTCATTTCAGTTTAATTATATTTTGTGAAAACATCGAAATTTCGCTTTATCAAATCAACTTAATTTTTTTTCATCATATTTTTATGGTTAAAATTGTTTTGTAGGGTACGTTTAAACTAAAAGAGGTCAACATTTTGCATTTTGGGGCCTAAAATGTAACATGAATGTTTTTCAAAATGATAACATTATCATCTCTATTTAACAAAATTTTGCGTGTACTGTCCCTTTAAGAAAAAAATCTTTAATAATTTTTCCCCATAAAATGTCTGTTTCCACAACACTATTTTTGACTAAAAGTGGAAACAATTTTGTGCATTTTAGGCCCTGAAACTGAAAAACTTTTAAGCGTTTGACGTTTTTGAAAATAATAGCAGTCACCTATTTGTAAACTATATTTTGTCATATCTTTCATATTATGTGTTCAGGTTATAGTCGGGCATTAGTTACAGGACCGCATTTGCGTAGATGTTTAGTTTTCCTTACAGAATGACAGCCACCTACTGGCCTGGCATTAATAATACAGTGTCATTTCTGTAAATCCGTTAACAGATCATCTGAACAAAAAACACAACAGAAAATGTCCTGTTTTATATTCTGCATTGAACCGTAAATGATTCCACATTTTAATAATAGTTGTTCATAAAACAGAAGCATTCCATATTGTCAGCGAACACAACCATTTTGCACTGTTATTTTTAATGCTGATTTCAGCACATTATTAACATTCCATCAATTCTACCATTCTATTTTTATGGTGACACTATAATTAAATGTGAATCCCAATTTGCATACCGTGATTAGCATTTTGTGCATCTCAAATCATACTGAAGACTTGTGAAATATTCTCTGCATGGTAATATTGCTTCGAAAAAGACACTTATGATAAAAAGCAAGGAATGTAAAGCTAAAGCTGACGCAGTTTGCTAATGTATTTTAAGGTAACAGATGCTCACATGCTACTTTTAGTGCTTATGCAAATTGGGATTCAGCACAATGCTAATTCATGATTCGTCTCAATATTGTTGGTTGTCATATATATTATTATTATTATTATTTTTTTAAACGTGCAATTTAATTTCTTTAAAACACTAATTTAAAACCACTAGTATGAAGTCAGCGTATTTTCTGGAATACAAGTCGTGTTTGTTTAGATTTTTATTAATTAGCCCTCTGATTAAAATAGTTAAACACATTTTACATGTGTAATGTTAATTTTTATGAGTAGTAATTGTTTAGAAAGTATTACCATGTATTTAAATAAACGTTAAACTATTTACATGACAAATACAGGACTTATTTTGTGGAAAATACGGTACTTCCTGCTGTCTGTTTTCATTTAATACCATAAAAAAAAATATACACGATTGAACTTCAGACAAAATCTGTACATTAAACACTATTACAGTATATAATTCTGGTGGGTGTAAAAGGGTCTCAGAGCGAGTCTGGTAACAAAGCTAAATCATTTCTTCTTTTTTTATTCCTCAGTATTTGTTGTGGGATCAGTTTATTAAACATATTTCCATTAGTAGTCTGTGTACTGACGATTCCGGCTGTTTGAGTTTAGACATGGTTAGCTAGTATAGCTCTAAATGAACTGTTGTTTACATTGATGCAATGGATAAAGTGTTTGTCCAGCTCTAATATTCCTCAATATGCGTCTGAAGTTTGAGCATGACGAAAAATAAACCACTGATGAACATGGTGTCGAATTCTACCCATGTAACGTCTTGACAGAATGTACAACTCTTTAATAAAGCTTTCTGACCAATTAGAAGTTCACCATATTATTATTTCTGAATGAAATGCTGACTTTTCTTAAGGGAACAAACATGAAAATCAAATATCAGGAGTTTTAAATACACGCAGATATATCTAAGACTGTGTTTCTCAACCCTGTTTCTGAAGGCACACCAGCAGAACACATTTTCAACCTCTTCTTAATCAAACACACCTGAATCAACTTATCAGAGCTTTAGAAAAGACTGAAAACCTGAATATTTTTACAAAATATGTACTGTTGGTGTGCCTCCAGGAATTGGGTTGGGAAACACTGAACTAAGATAGTAGCCCTTTTCTGAAAACAACAGCTCATTTGCATTCAAAGAGATGGACAAAATCATCACTAACAGCATAGGATAATTAATGGTATTTAGTGCTGAAACTTGCGCTGAGTTCACACCAAATGCAAAAATCAAGTATTCACACAAGCAAATTCCCTACAAAAAAGGATGAAAACATGTGAATAATCGATGTGTGGCACAAATGATTCAGAATACATGATATGTTTACCAGCAAAAATTGACAGTGGGAAAAAACATCCTGTGAGTAAATCAGAGCTAGTGACAGTTTTCCCAGCATTATACATAATAGTGGACATGAGACTTGTTTAAAAAGACATCCTTAAAGTCATACGAATGCAACCTAAAAATTAAATATTTTATTTTACATCACATTATTTACCACATTAATACTGAACAAAGCAGATTTAAGTTGATTGTTGGTTGATCTTTGACTCACATGAGGAAGATTAGGAGTCTTTATAGTAGTTGTTGAGGTTGATGCGCAGCAGAAAGTCCTCCAGATGGGGCTGATAGCCTTTGTCCACCAGTTTGGACACGACTGTGAGAACACACACACACACACACACGAACACACACACACACACACACACACACACACACACACACGAACACACAAACGAACGAACACACACACACACACAGTCATTTAACTCAGTTTAGAAAAAAATGATAATTATCCAGTAAAAAAATACTCAAGATTGAAACCATTTCCAATGGGGTTTTAAAATAATTCATTTCATATATGACCGAGCTCATTCATTTTCGGCTTAGTCCCTTTATTAATCTGGGGTTGCCACAGCAGAATGAACCGCTACTTATCCAGCTTATGTTTTACAGAGCGGATGCCCATCCACCGCAACCCATCACAGGGAAACATCCACACTCATTCACACACACACTCATACACTATGGTCAATTTTTGCATAACCAATTGACCACACGTCTTTGGACTGTGGGGGAAACCGTAGACTGAGCACATATCTATGTGATTTAAAGAGTAATTACGCAGTTTTTCCAGCCATGTTTTATTTTTGACAAGGATTAAATAATTTTAGAGGAAAAAAAAACCTTAGCAAAACTAAAAACTATATTGATCACAATTTCTCATTAGTAGGCTCTCACAGATTCTGCGTGCGCATCACTGAGTCTATTTACATTTGCTCAAGTAATTTATTTACTTGTGTACATTTGTATTTATTCAGTTTTTAAATTAGTTTCAGTAAAATTATTGACAAAAAAAATGGGATTGTTAATGTAATGTTCTGTTTTAAAACTATTTTTGTCACACAAAGCTTATGTAGATGTTGTTGTTACAAATGGGTTATGTGCACAGAAGTGTTGTTCAGCCAATGAAATCTTCCGGCGATAGATTGATGTTTCAGTTTCATAAGGGACCTTTTACAACATCGATAATGTAGATTTTATTTAGTTTAACAACTAAACATCAGTAAATAGCTCTATTCCGCCTAGCCTGCTTTACTGAGCTAGTTAGTTTTATATTCACATTGGTTCATATTTGAACAACGACAACCTGTGACGCGCTCCCTATATTGTTTACCTCTACTCTGAATATTCACTCTGAAATAGCATGCAAGTATGGTTTAGTAATAAGTGTAATTCCTGCATGCCCCCAGCCAAACACTAAGCATACAGTAGTCACTTTAGGACAAAGCGCGTGAGAGAGTGAGACCAGCGATCCTTGCATGCATTAAATAATGCACATTATGATAAGTTCTGCTTGCTACACAACTGAAAACGTGCTAGATATAAAACAGTTTTTCATTGGGAACTGTAATGTTATAAAGTAATATAAAGTTCTCTAACTGGCGAATGACATGATCCTGTGGGTCTCTGGCATCTTTAATGTGCACGTTCGTGATTTCAGAAGACATGGCTTTGGACGGCAGGGGAGGGACCTTGTTTGAAAGATATTATGCTAATCTGTTGGCATTTAGGCAGATCACCTACTGCACCTGAAAACATATTCTTTTTGGCTATTTTAATATATTTTGTAAAACATTACACAATTATAAACATTAATATTATTATATTAGACCTTTACAGAATAAAACAATATTTAAGTTATTAAGCCAAATTAATTATTGCGCCTAGTTAAAGTCAGTTAACTAGTTAACCTACAGTTGAAGTCACAATGATTATCCCTCCTGTTGTTTTTTTGGGGGTTTTTTTTCAAAGTATGTCTGATAATATTCTTTCTTCTGGAGAAAGTTTATTTGTTTTAATTTGGCTAGAATAAAATCAGTTTTTTTTTACCATTTTAAGATCAAAATTATTAGCCCCTTTAAGCTTTTTTTATCATCTACAGAACAAATCATTGTTATACAATGACCTGCCTAATTACCCTAGATAAGCCTTTAAATGTCACTTTAAGCTGAATACTAGTGTCTTGAAAAATATCCAGTCAAATATTATGTGCTGTCATCATGGCAAATATTAAATAAATCAGCTATTAGAGATGAGTTATTAAAACTATTAAGTTTAAAAATGTGTTGAAGAAAATCTTTTTGTTAAACAGAAATTGGGGAAAAATATATTCAGGAGGTCTAATAATTCTGACTTCAACTGTATATGTGTGTGTCTACACTGAGTGTTTCTCCTGACCTTTGAACAGAAAGCGCGAGTAGTATTTGAAGGTGTTGTAGGACTGCTGCATTGCGATGAATCCCGGATGCACTGGCTCCCCCTGCTGGAGCTCCCAGCGCTGCGCCACCAGCTGACCACGAAACTTCAGGATCAGGCTGAAGATGCTGTGGATGATGTTCATGACGGGGGCTGCTTTCTCCGTCAGCAGACCCCTGCAGTTCAGACACAAATCAGCATTTACTATCAGCTTGTTCTTGATCTTTAGCTCAAACAGGGATTGTGCTCTCCTTGGTGATTTATAAAATACATAAATATAGGAGTATTGTGTGTGTGCTGACCTGAAAATGGCTCTGTTGAGGTATTCGGCGTGTGTGCGGTGAATGGCATCCAGGTCGCTGGCGCTGCTCAACTTGTGTGTAAACTCGCTCCAGGAAACCTGTAGGATCTGGTTGGCAATGTAGCCCTGGATCACCTTCACAAAGTGCTGCATCTCATGTCTGTAGAGCTGGAGCTGGTGGAACTGAGCCGAGCGACCCGCACCTTTAACTAGAGCTGAGGAAACAGCATCAGCATCATCATTATCATTATCATTATCATTATCAACATCATCAACAGAACTAGCTCAACTACACACATACACATATACATATTTATAATTTTATATTTTAAGTTGTAATATATTTATATTATTTGTGAAATTATATTAAACAAAAAGAGCTGACCGGTGCGCTTGAGGTGAAACCAGACGTCTCGGAGGGTCCAGACCATGTGTTTGAGCTGAAGCAAGAAGGAGAAGAGTCTGTTGTATTTGTTCAGACAGCTCTCAGTGATGACGATGTTGACCGGCCAGTCCACCTGAACAACACACACCAGCAAACAATCCTCATGCAGGGTTCATACAGTCAACAAAAACATGGAAAAATTACAATTTTTAAGTCTGGAAAAGTTTTGGAAAAACAAGCCACATACTGTTAAATGCAAAATGATTAGTCTTCCTGTAAAGTTTTTATTATTACAGGGAGTGCAGAATTATTAGGCAAAAGTATTTTGACCACATCATCCTCTCTATGCATGTTGTCTTACTCCAAGTTGTATAGACTCGAAAGCCTACTACCAATTAAGCATATTAGGTGATGTGCATCTCTGTAATGAGAAGGGGTGTGGTCTAATGACATCAACACCCTATATCAGGTGTGCATAATTATTAGGCAACTTCCTTTCCTTTGGCAAAATAGGTCAAAAGAAGGACTTGACTGGCTCTGAAAAGTCAAAAATAGTGAGATATCTTACAGAGGGATGCAGCACTCTTGAAATTGCCAAGCTTCTGAAGCGTGATCATCGAACAATCAAGCGTTTCATTCAAAATAGTCAACAGGGTCGCAAGAAGCGTGTGGAAAAACCAAGGCACAAAATAACTGCCCATGAACTGAGAAAAGTCAAGCGTGCAGCTGCCAAGATGCCACTTGCCACCAGTTTTGCCATATTTCAGTGCTGCAACATCACTGGAGTGCCCAAAAGCACAAGGTGTGCAATACTCAGACATGGCCAATGTAAGAAAGGCTGAAAAACGACCACCACTGAACAAGACACACAAACCGAAATGTCAAGACTGGGCCAAGAAATATCTCAAGACTTTTTGGTTTTATGGACTGATGAAATGAGAGTGAGTCTTGATGGACCAGATGGATGGGCCCGTGGCTGGATCGGTAAAGGGCAGAGAGCTCCAGTCAGACTCAGACACCAGCAAAGTGGAGGTGGAGTACTGGTTTGGGCTGGTATTATCAAAGATGAGCTTGTGGGGCCTTTTCGGCTTGAGGATGGAGTCAAGCTCAACTCCCAGTCCTACTGCCAGTTTCTGGAAGACACCTTCTTCTAGCAGTGGTACAGGAAGAAGTCTGCATCCTTCAAGAAAAACATGATTTTCATGCAGGACAATGCTCCATCACACGCGTCCAAGTACTCCACAGCGTGGCTGGCAAGAAAGGGTCTAAAAGAAGAAAAACTAATGACATGGCCTCCTTGTTCACCTGATCTGAACCCCATAGAGAACCTGTGGTCCATCATCAAATGTGAGATTTACAAGGAGGGAAAACAGTACACCTCTCTGAACAGTGTCTGGGAACAGTGGTTGCTGCTGCACGCAATGTTGATGGTGAAAAGATCAAAACACTGACAGAATCCATGGATGGAAGGCTTTTGAGTGTCCTTGCAAAGAAAGGTGGCTATATTGGTCACTGATTTGTTTGTTTTGTTTTTGAATGTCAGAAATGTATATTTGTGAATGTTAAGATGTTATATTGGTTTCATTGGTGAAAATAAATCATTGAAATGGGTATATATTTGTTTTTTGTTAAGTTGCCTAATAATTATGCACAGTAATAGTCACCTGCACACACAGATATCCTCCTAAAATAGCTCAAACTAAAAACAAACTAAAAACTACTTCCAAAAATATTCAGCTTTGATATTAATGAGTTTTTTAGGTTCATTGAGAGCATGGTTGTTGTTCAATAATAAAATTAATCCTCAAAAATACAACTTGCCTAATAATTCTGCATTATTACTCAAGTGGTGATGTTTTTTTATTATTTCTTTAGGGGGTTTTCACCTTTTATTTTGATAGGATAGTGAAGGACAGGAAAGCATTGGGAGTGGAGACAGGGGAAGGATCGGCATAGGACCTTGAGCTGAAAATCGAACTCGGGTAACCTTGAGCAGCATGGTGTTATGTGCTATATATCTAACCACTAGGCTATTGGTGCCTACACTCAAGTGATGTTTAATGGAGCACGCTGAATGCTAGTATACTGTAAAATATGCACTGTTCTCATAGCAAAAACACGAAGAAATAATCCTAAACAGCCTTATTGACCATGGCACACGCTGAATAAGAGAGATAATCCATTTAAATTCATGCAAAATATTGCAAACATTTTTTAACAGTATTTCCTATTATATTGTTTCTTCAAGGGAAAGTCTTACTTGATTAGTTTGTATAAAGAATAAATGAAGGTTTGAAATTTTAAATTAATATTGTTAGGCCACTTAAGATTATGATTCTTTTAACACACACACACACACACACACAGTTAAAGTCAGAATTATTAGCTTCCCCCCCTGAATTATTAGCCCACCTGTTTGTTTTTTCCCCCCAGTTTCTGTTTAACGGAGAGAAGATTTTTTTCAACACATTTCTAAACATAATAGTTTTAATAACTCATTTCTAATAACTGATTTATTTTATCTTTGCCATGATGACAGTAAATAATATTTGACTAGATATTTTTTAAGACACTTCTATACAGCTTAAAGTGACATTTAAAGGCTTAACTAGGTTAATTAGGTTAACAAGGCAGGTTAGGGCAATTATGCAAGTTATTGTATAATGTTGGTTTGTTCTGTAGACTATTGAAAAAATATAGCTTAAAAAGGCTAATAATTTTGACCTTAAAATGGCTTTTTTTTTCTAGCCGAAATAAGACTTTCTCCAGAAGAAAAAAATATTATCAGACATACTGTGAAAATGTCCTTGCTCTGTTAAACATTTGTGAAATATGTAAAAAAGAAAAAAAAATTATCAAAGGGGGCTAATAATTCTGACTTCAAATGTACATCAACAACGATGCTTGTCTAGGACAAATAGGATTTTATGGGATCCAACCCACCCCAACCATAGTCTGTTCACGCTCGTTCCATCAGGTACTAAAGCCTGAAGAGCAGATCAGTGCGGTTTCATGAGTGGTTTTATCCTGTTATTTTAAGACTTTTAAATAAGAACAAATTTCAAATATTATTGATAGTTAGCATGTTATAATAAATGTATAAACAGTTAAATTAGCACTAATTGTCAGTATTATAAGTATTTATGTTCTTGCTGGGTTCAATGTATGTAATTTCTGCATTACAATCTACTGTGATACTTTGAATGACAAAATAAAGGAAACTGATATACATTTGAAGTCAGAATTATTAGCCCCCCTTTGAATCTTTTTTCGTTTTTAAATATTTCCCAAATGATGGTTAACAGAGCAGGGAAATTTTCACAGTATGTCTGATAATATTTGTTCTTCTGGAGAAAGTCTTAATTGTTTTATTTCAGCTAGAATAAAAGCAGTTTTGAATTTTTTTAAAAACATTTTAAGGTCAATATTATTAGCCCCTTTAAGTTATATATTTTTTCGATAGTCTACAGAACAAACCATCGTTATACAATAACTTGCCTAATTACCCTAACCTGCCTAGTTGACCTAATGAACCTAGTTAAGCCTTTATATGTCACTTTAAGCAGTATAGAAGTGTCAAAGAATATCTAGTAAAATATTATTTACTGTCTTCATGGCAAAGATAAAATAAATCCGTTATTAGAGATGAGTTATTAAAACTATTATGTTTAGAAATGTTTTGGAAAAATCTCTCCGCTAAACAGAAATTGGGGAAAAAATAAACAGGGGGGCTAATAATTCTATTTTTATAAAATAATAATTTTAATGAAATAATATTAATAATCATTTTCAACTGTAGTTGTGAAAAATTTATGGAAAATTGTTTAAATAAGATATGGATTCTCATATATTTTAATAAATAAAAATGTGCAATCCGTCACCTCATGTCAACTGAAAAACAAAAACAGAAGCGTGCATCATCATCAGTGTCTGACCTTGTACCGCAGCTCGAGGCAGTTGAGAGAGTCTGGCGCATGCGGATGGAAGATTTCCGGAAGGTATCTCAGAGCAAACGTGAAGTGAGCCGCTAGTTCGCTGTCTCCGTGAACACTGTACTGAAGAGCCTTATTGAGGATAGAGTTTAGCACCAGTGGCGTCAGCAGCTCACCGGGGGTCTGTCCACTGCCCAGCTGAAAAACACACACACACACACACACACACCTTGAGTTTTGTTCTGTTGATGATATTCAGAAGTCTGTGGAAACCTGTATTTATTTATACTATAAAAGTCTGGTTTCCAACATTCCTCAAAATATCTTCTTTTGTATTTAACAGCAGAAATAAAGTGTCAGAGATTTTTATTATTAGGGTGAACTATCCCTTTAAAGTCTGCACGAGACGCATTCCATGTTTTATTGATGTACTTCAGACTGAAACAGAACATTGAGTAGGGGGCGGGCTTTTGTTTTGCACATCATTCTCATTGCAACCTAACAGGTAAGAGGTTAAGAATAGTGTGGCTGAAACCATCAAACTGACATCATCAGAGAAGTATGGAGCCAGATCAGTCTCAAAAACAATATAGTTACAAAATAGAATTCATGCATGCACGATTTATCGAAAAAAAGATCATGATCTCAATTCAACCCCCCACATGATCTTAATATAATTGGTTAAATTGTAGAGATGCTGGATTTTCAAGTTCGGGAGGTCGCATGAGTCTTCACATACATTGCTCAGCATCATGGACACCTTCAAATGGTGTTAAAAGAGTCATATAGTGGATATAAGATATAGTTCACCCAAAAATGCCATTTCTGTCTTCATGTAATGATGTTTTCGTGGCCGCAAAATCATACGTGAGCTGACACACTGTTTGTTTACTACTGAGAGATGGGCGCGTGCCCGACAATGATGTCTACTTTAGTAAACAGAACCTACATAGGCTGTAAATAACAGGTAATAAAGTTGTAAATAACGTTCAGCTTGTTGCACAGAGCCATCATTTTGAGAGTTGGGTGGGAAGTATGATTTTCATGTATGTTTTTTTTCCCCAAGCTGATGGGGCTCAGCCATGACATGAGCACACTCGACAGTAAAGGTAAAACCGAAACCGCACATATCATTTAAATGATCATATCACATTTTAGATTTATGATTACGACAAGCATTTGATATCTTACTTCTTTCATAGCGAACACAAAATGTTGTGCATGAAAATAAATGTCTAACAGTGTCAGTATAACTACTCTAGTCTATATAATGTTAAATATAATGCACAAGCGAATCTGATAATGACAAGAGCGTCATTTTACCAGTGAAAAATATAGTCTAATAATATTCTCAATGGCAAATGGCAAGCATATGTCTCAAACACAATACTTCAACTTCAGAATTATGAATAGTTGTATTCTGATCAGGATCTGGGGCGACGCAGTGGCGCAGTAGGTAGTGCTGTCGCCTCACAGCAAAAAGGACACTGGTTCGAGCCTCGGCTGGGTCAGTTGGCGTTTCTGTGGAGTTTGCATGTTCTCTCTGCGTTTGCGTGGGTTTCCTCCGGGTGCTCCGGTTTCCCCCACAGTCCAAAGACATGCGGTACAGGTGAATTGGGTAGGCTAAATTGTCCGTAGTGTATGAGAGTGAATGAGTGTGTGTGGATGTTTCCCAGAGATGGGTTGCGGCTGGAAGGGCATCCGCTGCGTACAATCGTGCTGGATAAGTTGGCGGTTCATTCCGCTGTGGCGACCCCGGATTAATAAAAGGACTAAGCTGAAAAGAAAATGAACGAATGATCAGGATCTTGATTCTTATTTTAGCCAGAGTTGTGCAGCCCTGCACAGCACAATTCACATATACAAAATACAATTC
>CAIGQZ010035066.1:5262193-5278513 GCA_903798205.1 Danio tinwini
TTTTTTTTTTCTTTTACTATGGAAGACGAAAGTTTGTTGATTACAAAAGAAACCATTTTAAAGAAAGCTGAAAACAGGTAACCATTGACTTCCATAGTAAAAAAAAAAAAAAAAAGAAGCAAACAAACAGATACTACAGGAGACAAACATTTGTAAATCACAAAAGATATTTTGAAGAAGCTGAAAAACAGGTAACCATTGACTTCCATAGTAAAAAACAAAACGAATACTATGGAAGACAAACATTTGTTGATCATAAAAAGAACCATTTTGAAGAAAGCAAAAAACGGGTAACCACTGACTTCCATAGCATCTGTTTTTTTTTTTTTATTATGGAAGATGAAGGTTTGTTGATCACAAAAGAAGCCATTTTGAAGACAGCTGAAAAACAGATATCCATTGACTTTTATAGTAAAAAAAACATACTACAGAAAATAAAGATTTGTAGATCACAAAAGATATTTTGGAGAAAGCTGAAAAACAGGTGACCACTGACTTCCATAGTGAAAAACAGATAATATGAAGAAAAACGTTTGTTGATCACAAAAGATATTTTAATGAAAGCTTAAAAAAAAACTAAATGGGTAACCATTGACTTCCATAGTAAAAAAAAAGGATACTATGAAAAGCCTTTGTAGGTCACAAAATATATTTTGAAGAAGGCTGAACAATGGGTAACTATTGACTTCCATAGTAAAAAAAACTGATACTAATAGAAGTTAAATGTTTATTGATCACAAAAGATATTTTAATGAAAGCTGAAAAAACTAAATGAGTAACCATTGACATCCATAGTAAAAAAAAACTGATCAAACAGAAGATAACTGTTTGTTGATCACAAAAGATAATTTGAAGCAAGTTGGAAAAAATGGGTATCCATTGACTCCTATAGTATAAAAAACAGATACAATGGAAGACAAACTTTTGTCTTCTTTTTCACAAAAGAAGATATTTTGAAGAAAGTTGAAAAACAGGTAACCATTGACTATCATAGTTAAAAAACCAGATACTATGGAAGTCAATGGTTACAGGATTCCAACATTTTTCTAAATATCTTGTTTTGTGATCAGCTGAAAAAAGAAAATCATTTGAAACAAGGGAGAGTAAGTGATGACAATTTTCATTTTTGGGTGAACTATCCCTTTAAGAACACAGCATAATATTATTTCCAAATGAAAAAATTAAATAAATAAAAAATCCAGAAATTGACGATTTGTTGTAATCGAAAATCAGGGTTATTCCACCAAATATTCATCTTAACTCTTGTTAGAACTGCAGTTGTGTTGTGTAATTTTTAATATAAACGTCTGGAATCGTAGCACCTTTTTTGTAAATCTGTTGTAAAAAAATGCTCTAAATGACAATATTTCATCTTAAATCGAGAGTTAGTAGTTCACAGACTTAAACAAAAAATTACTGTTTACTCAAATACGTAACTATAAATCATAAATCCAAAAGAAACTAAATCTTCAAGTAGGTGTACACTGTATACATCTATAACAGGGGTGGCCAAACCTTTTTGTATGAAGAGCCAAAAATCAAATATCATTCATAGCCGTAGGCGAAAGATAAATATACCAAACTATTTTACATTAAAGTTGAAATGGGTAATTTCCTAATTCATTTCTAAATATTAAACTGAAAACAAACTTTAAATGGTATTAACTAATGCAATATAACTTTTTTAATTATAACTTATTGCAATGAAAATATAAACAATCACTTTTATAACACAGTGGAGTTCAATGCTGAATAGTCCAGCAGAATTTGCCTTTGCCTTGATTTGCTCACCAAAGTCTCTGCATTGTCCTCTGTTAAACTAAATCTGATTCATTTACACCATTTACATTGAAACATATAATTTCAGATAGTTTTTTTGTAGCTTAACAATAAAACATAACATAAGGTTAAAATAAAAATAAAAGGTTACATAAAATTTGAAATGACTCTAAACCACTGGAATCTGTAAATAATTCTCTGATAGGATGGTGGACCAAATCAAAGGTAACCATGGGCCAATTTTGGCCCGCAGGCCCTAGTCTGGGCATCTCTAAAATTGTATGGTCACACTTTTCATCAGCGAATGTATATCCTAACATGAACTAATAATAAACAAAACACTTGTGCAGCATTTTTTAATCATTAATTCAGCATTTACTAATGCATCATTAAAATCAAAAGCTGTGTTTGTTAACATTAGTTAATGCACTGTGTAAGTTAACATGAACTAACAATGAACTGCTTGATTTCCTTCAACATTAAAGATGAATAAATGCTATAATTGTTCATGTTAGCTAAAATTAACTAATACAACCTTATGGTATATTGTTACCAATTTTATATATGCAAATGACTTATAAACACACAAAAGTTAAAGAACTGCCATGTAGGAGTCATTAGTTTTATAAATCAAATAAAACTGTTGACATGGTTTTCAATCCAAAGCACGCCTCTAGAGGTCTGATACACACACACACACACACACACACACACACACACACACACACACACAGGCTCAGGATGGTCTGATACTCACTCATCAGGCTGTAGGAGTCCTGGTAGTGCTCCACCTGATACTGGCAAGCCAGGCTGAGCAGATAGTGGTCTTCTGGGCTCTCTCGAGGAGACAAACCTAAGCCCAGAGCCCACGCAGCCAGACCCTCATCCAAACTGAAGAGATCAGCAGGGGGCACTGTGACACAACAAAACAAACAGCATTACAAGTGTTTTCACAAACAGATATTAACAAAAGACATCAAATATGACACTTTCAGTATTAATTCATCACCTTAGAATTATAAGGTTCTATTTTTGTCAAAATGGAGTTATTCACATATTCTTAATAAATGACAACTTATTTAAATTATGGGATTTTTTTATGTTATTTACATTAAGACTTTTTATTTAAAAACAAAAAGGTTTTATCTACAAAGTTAAACTCTAGCTTGGCTATATAAGGTTCTTTCTGTGAGCCAATCAGCATTTCAAATGCACGCACGAGGACCAATCGGGAGCAGCTTTCTTTGTCATTTCGCCGGACTACTCTGTTGACAGCAGGAACGACCAGAAAAAAACTAAAGTAAGTCGAGTAAATAATGCTGCACCACACAAACTGACAAGAAACCTGAAAGTGAAAAGATGTGTAGATGCGATGATTTATAAGCATTATTGACATTGAGATTAATTGTTAAGTTTTACATTGTTAAAAGGAATGTAATATATTAAAAAATTTAATATATTCATTCATTCATTTTCTTTTCGGCTTAGTCCCTTTATTAATCTGGGGTTGCCACAGCGGAATAAACCGCCAACTTATCCAGCATTTGGTTTATGGAGCGGATGCCCCTCCAGCCACAACCCATCTCTGGGAAACATCTATGCACACTCATACACTACGGACAATTTAGCCAACTCAAAAAAAATAATAATAAATTCGCACTACCCACAGCGCCACCGTGACGCCCTGTTTTCTTTTAAAGTCTTTAAATTTGATGTTAAGTACATAACTCCGGCACATAATTTAATTGGTGGGACATATAATTTTATAATTTATATAAAGCATGAAATTCAATAAATATTACCACAATAATTACATAAAATTAAAATCTGCACCAGACAAAATATTTAGCACAGCCTACACAAAATATTCATCCTAAAACATCAAACAAATGTTATAGTAAGCAAAAAAAGTAACTTTTTCAAACATCAACGTAGTTACAACACCAATTTTTTATTTATTTAATTAAATTAATAAGCAGACTGATTGTATTTCTTTAAAAATAATGCTTCAATTAATGATCTGCCAGATAGGACATTTTAATTCCAAGCAGGAAATGACTTTTTAGAATTAGAGGCTTCTATCTGCATTTGCCCTGTTTTGGTTTACCCCAATTTGCAAATTTAAGAGAATTTTGATAAATGAGATTTAGATTACATTTAGGGTCTCTGTCATGTTAATGTATGTGTGTGTGTGTATGGAATGCAAAAACTTTAAAGCTCAATATCTCAAAATCATTTAGAATGCAGATAAAACCTTATAATTCCAAGGACGAATGTCCAATACGAATTAGACATATCAGATGCAAAACCACATATAACATTTAATACTTATTTAAAATGAGCTGTCATACATATTAAGAGTTTTTGCATTTTTCTAGCTTTTTTTTTTAAACATATACGTTTCTTACTTTTAGTAATGCAAATAAGCACACAATGTTTTATGTGCAGTAATAATCTTTATAGTAACACTTATTTTTTTAAGTATTTTTAAAAGTACAGTCAAATTTAAAAGTCTATTGTATCTAAATGTAGATTATTATTTAAAAGTAAAATTCAAATTTATTTTATATTTGTATTTTTAATGAAGATTTTTTTTTTCTTTAAAACCTACACGTATAGACGCATAGACATCTACTTTGACTTTGGTGTATTTTGAGAAGAAAGGTGACAACTGGTAGTGTGTGTAGAATGAGTGTCCTGCTGAGGAATGTGTGAGGTCACCATTGTTTAGAGCTGCTGGAGAACGAGGCCCTGTGTACACTGATACGTTTTAGTTTAAAAGCGCAAAAGTTATGCTACTGTTACGCCATCCGTTAACACTACGTAGGAGTTTTCGAGTGCCGAAAACTGAGCGTTTCGAAAATGCTGAAGAGATATTAAACACATTAAAGCGCTGCTGCTCCGTGTCAGTGTGGATGGGGGACAAAACGGAGACATCTGAAATGGAGGCGTAGCTGCAGACATTTGGCTATCTGATTAATATTTTCCTCAATATTAAGTAGCACAAACAAAGTTCAGTCCTCCATCCTCGTAAGTTCAGACTTCGGAAGTTTGATATGGAAAACAACTTCCGAGGACACGTCGGGTAAATCTTTAAAGGAAACAGTGTACTTTATAACCTAATTAACATAACCCTGGCTACGCTGTTTCACTTTTTTAACAATATAATTAAAACATGATACGAGGAACTGCCTATTTTCATTTTGATATTAACTTAATCACAAAAAATGTTGAGGTGTCGTGTAGCTTTATATTTACATGACCGTCATCTTCACTGTATTCATATTTATAACAAAACAGAGCCTATAATATTACTGCCTCCTTTCATTTAAATTGAAAATACGAAACATACCCTCTCTTGTGCTGAATATCAGTTTTAATAATCAATAATGGCCATTATAAAAGTATAACGCACATACATTATAGGAAATAAATGCAAGCAATCAGTCAAATGTGTAGAATTAGTGCACGTGGTTGCATAAATTAATTTATTAACTTATCTCTGCGCTCAGCCAAAACACGTTACCTGAGAACAAGTAATAGATTCAAAAGACCAAAGTCGGGGAATATGTCATTAGATATAGACAACAAGATGAAATAAATATCATGTTTAACAAATATAGTGAGATTAGATCCAGCGGTAGATCCTTGATGAACAGTCCGACGTGCACAGCTCTCATCACTGCAGTGCATGCCAGTGTGTGTGTGTGTGTGTGTGTGTGTGTGTGTGTGTGTGTGTGTATTTAGAGAGTTATTTAGAAACGCTAGCCGAAACGTCAGTGTGGACGTGGATCGTTTTTCGTTCTAAAACGCCATTTCAAAACTAAACGAGGCCTGGGTTTATATGTAAAACAATGATTGCATATGTTATCTGTGAGAGGCTTTCAGGAGAGTGAGTGACATATTATAAAAGTAATGTACTATCATAGCAATGTATGTAAATACCCAGAAGAGATTGCATCTAAGAGAAATAACTCTGATGTGAAAAGGGGTGTTTGTTTGTATTGCAGGGGACCCACAATTACATGAGCACCTAAATATATACTGAACCTCTCATCTTAAAACAATCAGAGTTAAAACGAGAACATCTAGAGATGGGAGGAGAAAAACTATAAAGATTGTGAAGAACAAAGACACTGTCCTGGGGAGAGACTAGAGATGGGTCTGCTTATGGACGTCTCCGTATATTCTTCTGATATTCATAACTTCCAGACTGAGTTTGATTCATTAATGAAACAGCCAGAAACCACAACATTATATAATGAGTTTATATATTTCTATTTTTCTTTGTCATTTTGTTTTATTTACATTATTTTAAGAGTTTTAATGTTCTGAAAATGTCTGAAAGCATGGTAAGAATGTTAAATGTTGTAGTGCTCTCACCGTGGGTGTCAATTTCTGCTGGTTTGTCTGTGTCTTCTGATGCTTTTTCAGGATTGGCTGGTTGTCGGTCACCATACAAACTCCCTGGCATCACCCCGCCAACCACACAACCCATGCCCAGCGCTGAGTCTGAAGAATGCCCGTAGGCACTGCTGTAAAAAGAGCTGGGTCGAGTGCTCTCAATCCCACTGACCACACACCCAATTCCCAAGCTGGACTGAGAGGAATGTCCATACGCGCTGCCGGGTAATGGAGATGGCTGTGGGTTCACACCTGATACAACACATCCTGCTGTTAACGTGGAGTCTGACGCATGCCCAAAAGCACTGCCAGGCAATAGAATGGGCGTTTGGGCGGCATTGGGTATTATGCAGCCCACTTTAAGGGTGCTGTCAGAAGAGTGACCGTATTTACTCCAACGTAGATGAGAGGACGTGACATCGGATACAAACTCACCCACCTTTATATGGGCATCAGAGGCGTGGCCATGAATATTAGCAGTAGGAGTGGGTGTGGTTACCTCAGAAACATGTTCACCAACCTTTATATGGGAGTCAGAGGCGTGGCCATGAATATTAGCAGTAGGAATGGAAGTGTTTACCTCAGAAACGTTTTCGCCAATCCTTATATGAGCATCAGAGGCATGGCCATGGATGTTAGCAGTAGGAATGGTAGTTGTTACCTCAGAAACGTGTTCGCCAACCCTTATATGGGCGTCAGAGGCGTGGCCATGGATGTTAGCAGTAGGAATGGGAGTGGTTACCTCAGAAACGTGTTCACCAACCCTTATATGGGAATCAGAGGCATGGCCATGAATATTAGCAGTAGGAATGGGAGTGGTTACCTCTGAAACATGCTCACCAACCCTTATATGGGCGTCAGAGGTATGGCCATGAATATTAGGGGTGGGGATGGAAGTCGGCGCTTCAGAAATGTGTTGTCCAACCCTTATATGGGAGTCAGAGGCATGGCCATGGATATTAGGGGCTGGAAGAGGAGTGGTTACCTCAAAAATGTGATGTCCAACCCTAATATGGGCGTCAGAGGTGTGGCCATGGATGTTAGGAGCGGAGATGGGAATCATCACCTCGGAAACATGCTCGGCAACCCTTATATGGGCATCAGAGGCGTGGCTTTGAACATCAGCAAAGGACAAAGATAAAATTAGTGCTGGATCCTGATCGGCGCTGTTATTCCTCATAAGAGTATCAGACTGTGACTCATGGAAGCTGATGAGAGGAGACACAGATTGTTCTTGCTCTGGCTGAGAACAGTGAGAAGTCTGGCTGACACTCTCGCAGGACTTGGCTTCTTCTGTTGGCTCCTGGGTGGCTTGCTTTGGCTCTAAACCTGTGCTGGCCGCCGAGGGCTCTGTTCCAGTCTCTTGTTTTTCTGTACACCGGCTCTCGCTCTCTGCTTTACATGTGCTCTCTTGAGTGGTCTGGGTTGGGGTGTTTGACTCAGAGTGAACCGGGCCCTTGATCCGCCTCGAGGCAGTGGAGTCTCCCAGCTGAACGGAGCTCTGTGAAGGGTGTCCATGAACACTAGCTTTCGGTTGACCTACCAGCCCCTCTGGAATGAACTGACCCAATGAAAAGCTGGACTTGGATGCCTGTCCAAATTCACTAGGCAATGGGAAGGACTCCAAGACTTCCGAAACGTGTTCTCCGAGCTGTATGTGGGAGGCAGATGGATGTGGCAGACTTGGGTTGGGTGTCTGAGGAAACTGCAACAGGTCTGATCCAACATTGTGGAGAGCCTGGGTCACGGCACCACTTTTAGGGCTGTGTGGAGGCTTGGGGAGAAAGTCAGCAGTGTCGATTTCTTCTGACATTACAGCTTGACTTATTGCAGGAGGGCAGGAAAAAGCAGAGGATTCTGGGACTGGAGGATGTCCAGTTTGTGGTTCACCTAGATTCTGCTGCTCAGTGAGCTGAGGTCAAATGAAAGCAATATAAACAAAATCAGTTTAGGTTAATTTAATGACATTTTAGGTGTATAATTGTAAAAAGCAGCATACAGACCTTGTCTAGTTGTTCAGCCTGCTGAATGTGAGGTGTTTCCAGAGGAGGGCCTTCTTTTCCCATACTAAACTTAATTTCCAGAAGAGCCTGAACATAAATCATATCATAGACTTCGAAATGGTAAATCAAACTTAAATCCTTTGCTAACACATGATTACTAACGAAAATATTAACTGGCAAACCTTTGAAATTTTAAATTATGAATATATACAAACAATTATCAGATAAAATACATATAAATTATACAAAAATATATAAAATATAAAAACATGTATAACTAATCTATTTAAATAATATGCATGTATGTGTCGGCAGATAATCACACTGAAATATTTTTACATATCAAAACTGAAAGTAGGGTTGCACGGTTTACCTGTACTATGGTAGTATCGCGATACTATGGCTCCAAAATACTGGCGGTGCCACTGTAGTTTGTAATCGGTAGTATCGTCATTAATGGTTTATCTACAATTGATAATGGTGCATGTGGAAAAGTCACTAAAACGCTCACATGTTTGTGCAACACTAAATCCTTTTATTTAAATAGTCTGTGGAGCTGTTTGAGGTTGCAAAACTGTGTAGAATTTGCGCCTTTTATGGTAGCCTATTGCACGTTTTCTAACGCTGCAGTTCGAATGCATATAAATCAGTTCATTTCTGTTCCTGTCAATATGATTTTTTAGCGACCGCAACTATCTCTTTTAAAGAACGACTCACAAAGGGAAATTCTGAATAAGTTTGGATTGTTACCTGATAAGAAGAAAACCCCAATTTTTTTTCTTTTGTAACAAATTTAATTTGGTATAATTTGTATCTTTATTTTTATGTATTTTTGTTGGTCAGTTATCTACAAAATAAACAAAAAGAATCAAATTTTAGGTGAAGTGGGGTGCAAAATAATAATTTTAGCCTTAAGGGAATTGTAAATTACATTCAAGTAGGACTATTATAACATAAAATATAGTTTTTCTGACCATTTTCTTTATAAATTGAGTTATGAATTACAGTATCGCAATACTACTTGGCATCGTGATACTTCAGCTAGTATAGTATCATAAGATTAATTAATGGCATCACGACAACCCTAACTGAAAGATCTGTTTTCAACAATATTGCAAGTTCATTAAAACCTGGCTGGAGATATTAAGGAAATAAAAAAACTAAAAAATATATATTTTAAACTTAAATATTTAATAATAAAACTTACCATAATATACTAATTGCAATAAACAGTAGTTTATGGACTGATTTACTTTGAGTAAAAAAGTCATGGATTTATAGGTGTGCATTTTAACTTCTTATGCACTCCAAACTTCATTGAGCCGAGTTGAATTCTTCTCCCATCATTTGCAATGTTGCCAAATTGCTTTGTTAGTGATTTTCCTACCAATTTTTTGTATCTGTTTCATCCATATTATTTTCTGTGAAGCTGCTTCTGACCATTACATGTCACATGTAAAAGAGATATGCTTAAGGAATGATATACAACATCTTTAATTTATTTATTCTCTTAGGTAAGGAGAGATCTCCACTTAAGTATCATACTTAGAGGGAAAATGTGCTTAATGCATTATAAAGCATCAAAATCGGTGCTTGGTCTCGGTCGATCACCATGCCAAGGAATGGCTACTCTGTATCGGCTGCAAAAAACCTGATCGGAGCATCCCTTATATATAGTTGTATAATACCATTGCAAAAATGAATGAACACTAAATAAAATCAATATTTTCTAATACTAATGTAAAAAAAATAATCATTCCAGACTCTACGATAAAATTACAATAAGTCTGATGTCTGACCTGTATGTTGTGCTGCTCGTTTTGCAGGAAACTGACTCTTTGCTCGTCAAGTTTCATCCTCTGCACTTTCCACATTGCTCTGAGCTCTCGTCTTGCAGCCGCTTCTGACAGCTGACTGTACTCAGCGATCAGATCCATCCTGAACCACACACAAAACACTGAATTTAATTAAAAATTCTCTTGATACTAAACTGATTTACATGTGCAAAATCATATTCATTCTCTTCACAGTGAAAACCAAAAACGAATACAAATTAGCATAGGAAACAAAAGACTGCTAGAAATAAAGCCTGCTCTCTCTTTAAAATTTAAAACAGTTAAATAAGTAATTCTTATATTATTTAAGCTTTATACTCCATCTAAATTTCAATTAAGACTGTTTAAACATGAGTCAAAAATACTTTAAGATAACATAAAAAAAGCTTTAAATGCATCAGCTTAGTAACAAGCTCCCCCTCCCATGATGCATTGCAAATGACAATCAAGTTCTACATATTTGTATGCTTTAATACTGCAAACTATTTTCAACTGATTCAACAGTCATTTCATTCATTAATTTTCCTTCGGCTTTGTCTCTATTTCGGAGGTCGCCACAGCAGAATGAACCGCCAACTATTCCAGCACGTTTTACGCAGTGGATGCCCTTCCAGCTGCAACTCAGCACTGTGAACCACCCACACACACTTATATACTACAGGCAATTTAGTTTATTCAATTCACCTATAGCGCATGTGTTCGGGCTGTGGGGGGAAACCAGAGCATCCAGAGGAAACACACACCAACACGGGAAGAACATGCAAACTCCACACAGAAAAGCCCGGCTGGGACTCAAACCAGCAACCTTCTAGCTGTGAGACAGTCATTTCATGCACTATTTAAAAAGTTTAATTCAGAATCTTTGTATTTTTATTCTTAAATGTTTGCTCCGAATCTGCTGTTGTAATGTTATGATTGATTTGAAAGCTGCTTGTTTTGGTTGATGGCCTTCAAAACACTTTACTGAGTACTTCCTGTGGTGAACACGAATGTGAAATAAACGTCCTGTGGGTGCTCACTGCTGCGCTCAATAGCCTCAGTGTTAATCTGTCAGCTTTTTTTGCGTTAGTGTATGCCGCCCACCGTGCCTGGCGCTCCAGCTGCTCCTCGAGGGCCTGCAGCCTCTGCTCTCGGTCTCGGAGTTCTCGTGCATAACTGAAATCATCTTCCAGCTCCTTCCGTCTCGCGGTGCTGCGCCACTGAAAAACACATCCAAATGAGAAATTAAACAGGGAATTGCAGGTTTTTAAAACTTGTATTTAAGACCTACACCATCCGACAAAAGTCTTATCGACAATCCCAGTTATAAGAGCAACATATAATAACTTGACTTTAACTTGATTATTTGGACAAGTGGCAGAAGGCAGAAGATTTTTCAGATGAATCATCTGTTGAACTGCATCCCAATCATCACAAATACTGCAGAAGACCTATTGGAACCCTAATAGACCCAAGATTGTCACAGAAGTCAGTCCAGTTTGGTGAAGGAAAAATCATGGTTTGGAGTTACAATCAGTATGAGGGCGTGTAAGAGATCTGCAGAGTGGATGGCAACATCAACAGCCTGAGGTATCAAGTGTGTATGCTGCCCATTACATTACAAAAAACATGAGAGGGCAATTTCTTCAGCAGGATAGCGCTCCTCATACTTCAGCCTCCACATTAAAGTTCCTGAAAGCAAAGAAGGTCAAAGAGCTCCAGGATTGGCCAGCCCAGTCACCAGATATGAATACTATTAAGCATGTATGGGGTAAGATGATGGAGGAAGCATTAAAGGGCGCACTTACATTAGGTACAGTTGCTTTGAACCGTGCCGAAGTGCGATTGTCGATGTCGTGCAGCAAGACAGTTCGCGTTCAATGAAAATTAAGAATAATTAATAAATCCATATGAAACAGTCCCTTAAAAGTCACATCTCGTCTTCAGTTTCAGGCTCAGGCACGCTTTGCACTCAAACTACAAGTGTACCGCGTCAAAGCCCAACTGAACCACGCTCTGGCATACCTCTTCCAACTGGGCCAGGGCCGGCCAACTTAACCGTCCTTGAGCCTGTTTCAGAGCACTCACACTTCTCAAACGATCAGGTAAAAGCGTCTGGGCACGGTTCGGATAGCATAGTGTGAGTGAGCCCGAAGATAAATCCAAAGGATCTTGACGAACTCTGGGAGTCCTGCAGGAATGCTTTCTTTGCCAGGCTTTTGTAATAAATAATATAATATACTACATATAAAAAAATGCTTACATCAGTTCAACCAAACTGCATTAACATCACTAACATAACGTAATATTCCAATGTCAATAACTTACGCCTATTATTATTATTCTATATATAGCCTATATACAGGTATTACTCCGTCAAAGATTATAAATGGACTTCGATTCCAACTATGTTGTTCTGCGTGATAATAAACAAAGAGATTTAAGTAGATCTCAACCTTTTATTTTTTAAGACATTTGAAGACTAATGGACCCTTTTCACATTTCTGGGTTTCTCAGTAGAAGAATTCATCATAGTTGGATAAACTTAAAGAGCAGTGAATAGGAGAATACAACAAATTTGCTGAAATAATGAAAGAAAAACTTATCAAGACTTATCAAGGAAAAAAAATAGTGAGACTGATAACGGCAGCCAGAAGAGAGAATAATGTCAAATTTACTGTCCCACCCAATAGGTGCTGAATTTAAAACACCTAGCACAAGCGGTAATTTGTTTTTTGATGCAAAGATTATATAAGATTGTATAAAGATTATATAAAGATTGTATGTATATACAGTGGGGAAAATAAGTATTGAACATGTTTTTTGGAATTGAATTGTGTGTAATAACAACGGAATGACACAAGGAAAAAGTACTGAATTACTGAAACATATTTAGTACTTTATATAAAATGTTTTTTTTTTATGATGGCAGCTTAAAGACACCTCTCATATGGAGAACAAAGTTGCATGCATTGCTCAGGTGCGAGTCTATTGGATTCATGTCAGGTGATTGGCTGGGCCATTCTACAACTTGATTTTTTTTTCTCAACCATTACAGTTTTCTTGGCTGTGTTTTGGATCATTGTCTTGCTGAAATGTTCAGACTGGTTTCATCTTCATCATCCTGATTATGTAGATGTTGGACTGCAGCAGCTGATATTCATTTACACAGAGATCACAGCTGCTGTCTGGGCTTTCACTGCCTTTCTCCACCTCCCTTTCTTCATGTGTTCAATACTTTTTCTCTGCATAGTTTCATTTTATTACGCATAACTTCATTTGTAAACTAATTAGATTTGGTTTCTTTGCATATATGAATTTCTGTAATTGTTACCAACATCTGGTGAAGATTACAAGTCAACAGCACCTTTAGAACTTTGTTGTCTGAGGAAAATAGTGACATGTTTAATACTTATTTCCCCCGCTGTAAATACAAATAAATATACATACTTTAAAAAAAACTAAAAATTCAAAACTTTCAAGTATTTAAGTTGCCGATGGCTATTACAGTTTTCCCCAATTGTTCACACACAATTACTTGTACTTTAGACAACATGTAACTGATGCACCAACCCCCTGAACCAGTTCTGCTAAACTACAAGCACAATTCCTGCTTTACACTTAAATAGCAGATTAAAAACACACTTTTTTCAAAACACTACACACAATTCTCTGCATTTGGCACAATTTTCATGCAGAAAATCTCTTGTTTTCACAAGGAACACACTGTCATTCACAATTGTAAAGCCAGTTGTCCTACTTTGCATACTAACTTATCACATAGGTCACACATAATTGCAATATAGAAATCAGAGCTCATCTCATATTCTCCATTTTTCAAACCTATTAAGGATTTTTTTCTTCCTGGGGATGGAAAGAGTATGACCGAAATCTACACTTTCTTTGTTTTTTTACTGTAACTATTCAGTAAAAACTTCTGTTGATGGCATATGAAGACCACGTTATATGCAACTTTGTGTTGGTTGGGATGAACACTATACACTGTTTTTTGTGGGAAAAATACAGTAAAATATATTTGGTACCGAGTATTTGTGTGTTTTGTATAAAACAATATTCTAAAATATTTTACAGTGCATTTCTGTAGTCAGTGTAACGCTGAACAAAAAAGGCTTACAGTAAGTCATTATGATGAATGGAGAAGAAGTGGTCATAGTGTTTTACATTAGGCATATCAGTGATCAACTGGTTCTTATAAATGTCTATTCATGTGATGGTTTGTGTGTGTCATTGGAAAACAAAACACCATTTTGTGAAGAAATCACATTCTTTTGAATGAAAAGTTCGATTTTGCAGGGGAATTAAAGGATTTTGCCCAATGTGTGTGTGTTTTGTGATTTGTGTGTAGAGTTCTGACAATATGAGACATGCTTTCAGAAAATGTGTGTAAACAATTGGGAAAAACTGTAAACACATAATAAAATAATTTCACAAATCTTGTGAAAAGGGTCCATTAAGGCCTTATTTTTATACTATGAAATTTAAGAGTTTTTAAAGATCAGCAGACACCCAGTTAAAGATGCTGAGGGTTAGTTTTAGGGGCTGGAAATAATTAATTCATGCACTCCTCTCTCTGTCTCACCTCCTGGTCGAGCTCCAGCTGCTGCTTCATCTCTTTGAATCGCTCTCGTTTCTGGGACTCCTCTGCCAGACGCTGCGACACCTGGCGGCCTGCAGGGGGCGAGAGAGAGAGAACAGCGGGACGTCAGTGCTAATATTCATTCATTTCTCTCTGTGGGGAGCAGCAGCCACTCGCTGGATGCCCTGATGATTAATACTTGACCTCCACAAGGAGAACAGTTGTGTGTCCTCCTCATGTGGGGTGAAAAAAAACATTTTACTGTAGAGTGTTTTTTTAGGATTACTGATTTAATGCAATTTTATATAATAGTTTATTTTTACATATACACAGTTAAAATCTGAATGATTCACCCTCATGTGGATTTTTTGCTTTTCATCAAATATTTTCCAAATGATGTTTAACAGAGCATTTTTCACAGTATTTCCTATAATATTATTTCTTCTGGAGAAAGTCTTAATTTGTTTTATTTTGGCAATTGCAAGGTGATTATATAGACCTATATTTATGACTTCACATAAATCAGCATGCAAAAAATTTATTATTTCCTTTTCCCATAGTTACATAAAAATAATAGGCTAAATAACAAAATGGGATTTAATTAACAAACAAGTAAAATAAATATATTTTAAATAAAATAAAAATGAAAGAACTAAGAACTGAAAGCAGCTCAAATGTTCTTGAATGAAACGTGTTACAGTAATGTACATGTACAAATATGTAATGTCTGAAAAAGTGTTTTGAGAGGTGTTTTGACAGTTCATAGCCAACGTACAGTGCATTCGGGAAGTATTCACAGCGCTTCACTTTTTCCACATTTTTTTTATGTTACAGCTTTATTCCAAAATGGATTAAATTAATTTATTTCCTCTAAATTCTACACACAATACCCCATAATGACAATGTGAAAAAACAGTTTTTGAAATTGTTGCAAATTTATTAAAAAAAAAACAAACTGAAAAATCACATGTACATAAGCACTTTGCTGTGCAGCTCTAAATTGAGCTCAGGTACATTCTGTTTCCACTGATCATTCTTGAGATGTGGTAAATTCAGCTGATTGGTAGGCCCACACGGAAATTGCGTGCGCAGAATTCCGCAGATTTTCAGCCCATCATTAATTCTGTTTATTTACTTAAAGTTAACTATTTACAGTTAATCTAATTGGATTTGCATTTTAAACATTAAATACAAGTTAAAAGATATTATTTTTTGTTTAACATATTAAGGTTTTAGTTATGATACTCCCAAAATAATTCTGCAGAAATCCGCAGATTTTTACCAAAATTCTCAGCAGAAATAGCAAAAAACGTCCGCAGATTCCGTCTGGCCCTACTGATTGGACATGATTTGAAAAGGCATACACCTGTCTATATAAGGTCCCAGGGTTGACAGTGCATGTTAGAGCACAAACCAAGCATGAAGACAAAGGATTTTCTCGAGGCACAAGGATGGGGAAGGTTACAGGAAAATTTCTGCTGCTCTGAAAGTTCTGCTCTTCCTAGAGCTGGCTGGTGTCTAAGCTGAGTGATCGGGGAGAAGGGCCTTAGTCAGGGAGGTGCTCAATAACCCGATGGTCACTCTGTTTGAGCTCAAGCCTTCTTTTGTGGAGAGAGTATAACATTACAGAAGGACAACCATCTTTGCAGCAACCCACCAATCCGCCTTGTATGGCAGAGTGGCCAGACGGAAGCCACTCCCCGCCTGGAAATTAGAATATATA
>CAIGQZ010035066.1:5344009-5355853 GCA_903798205.1 Danio tinwini
TGAATGGCTGCAGAAAAACAAAAACTGAAGACTTTGGAGTGGCCTAGACAAAGTCCTGACCCGAATCCAATTGAGATGATGTGGCATGACCTTAAAAAGTTATCAAAAATGCTTGATTGCCGTTGTTGCTGATAAGGGTGGCCCAAACACTTATTAGGTTTATGTAGTTTTGGTCATTTTCTATTTAGGGTAACTATTCCTTTAAACTTTGATGTTTCAGATCATCAAACTAATTTAAATATTAGTCAAAGATAACAAGTAAACACCTCATGCAGTTTTTAAATGAAGGTTATTATTGTTAAGGGAAAACAAAATTCATTAACAAAGCACACCAGAAAGCCACTTCTGAATGGCTGCAGAAAAACAAAAAATGAAGGCTTTGGAGTGGCCTAGACAAAGTCCTGACCCGAATCCAATTGAGATGCTGTGGCATGACCTTAAAAAAGTTATCAAAAGTGCTTGAGTGCTGTTGCTGCTGCTAAGGGTGGCCCAAACACTTATTATGTTCATGTTTTAATCATTATAAATTTAAGCTGAACTCTTCCTTTAAATGTTAAAACGGATTGCCATATTCTGACCGCATTTAAAAATAATAACATTCATTTCAGCAACAACAATAACATGCACTAAAATAGCCACTTCCTGAGGTCAAAGAGTGTCTATGATAAATGACTCCAGCCTTGTACCTTCTTCTCGGTGGTGATGTACAAGTGCGCCTGGGCTTTGTCGAAGAAAAGGTTCTTATTTACGTAGCCGCTGGTTTTGTAGCCCGGGCCGGGATTGTATGGCTCTGGCGGGCTTGACAAATGTACCTGCATAAAGAGAGAACAATACACACAGAGAGAGCCACAATTAAACAGTCGGGCAACAGGACAGGACACATCTGTCATATTTACGGACCACACAAAACCCCCTCGGAGCGTCCCACACACCTGAGCCGCACCTGACAAATGCGTCAACACTAAACTAATGGCCTACAAGCCCAATAATGGCCAGAAAATGGCAAGAACTCATAAAAACTCCATGCGGACTGGATTTTTTTTCCTATCGCTCAATTGCATCTGTCTATCCTACAAATAATCTGCTCTAACAAAGGCTTTTAGGAGCTAGAGGTTCATTATTTCTAATATAACGTCTAACGCATTTAGCGGTAGCGCTTGGGTTTGGGTGACAGTAATATCTCTTTCTCATTCATCCCTCTGTCAGAGATTCGCTACGTTTCCCCTGCAATTCCCTCACCTGCCAAAGCCTAAACTCCAGCTTTTTGTGACGCGCATGCTATATCAGGTGTGTGACATCAGGTAGCTAGCTGGTTGTATCGCTTCACTAATTGGTTGTCTCAAATTTCCGGAGCCGTTCGTTTCCTTAACAATGACTTACACTGTGCTCTCTCTTTTTTTGCGTCCTCCTACGGACTGTCAGTTTTTGGTTATTTTTACATTGTGGAGAAGTTTGTTAAGAGGAGTATTGTGTCACTTACACATCCTCGTGTTGTTCAAAACCTGGATGATTTTTTTTTTGGAGTATGAAAGAAGAAACGATGAATGTTGGTTGTTCTTGTACATGTGGTTACAGGGTTTCTGCAGACATCATATTGTCAAATTTAAACTTATTAAGACCTCTTTAAGACCATTAAGTACTAAATTTAAGACCTATATCACAATATCAAAACACGCATACACAAAGAGAAAATGCAAAAAGACAGGTTAGATGCATCATTGAACTACAGGACAAAAACAAACAAACATCTTAAGGCTGATTTATACTTTCGCCTGGCGCAAAAAAGTACACTTACTGAAATACAGATGGGTTTTTTTTTGCCCACTCAACAATTCACATACTGTATTACTGTCTGGCTAGTTTCTGTCCTCTAGTTATATGCTAAAGAGGCAATAATGGTCCAACATTCCTGATCATTATCACCAATAAAGCCTAGAAAACAGGGCATCAGTACATTGTAAACCGATAGGTTCAAATATTCCTTTCCAGTTATCAAAGAAATTTGTTCCTTAATTATAGTTTTTTAACTATTAAATAGTTTTAAACTCAAAATTGTAACCTATACATCAGTGTAAAACCTATGAATGGTGGAAAAACATATTCTGTAATATTAAAACCACCCGGGTCTCCGTCTTTGCCATTGCCTCTCTTTTTGGTTTTAACAAACTTATCCCTCAAGTTTTTCTAAACTTTTACAAAAACTTTCCTCCTTTCCCACTGCTGTTGCAATTTCTAGCCAAGAATTATTGTTCATCTGGTTATCTCTATGATCACATATGGACGGATCATAAAGGTTTCTGTACATGCGTACCTGTTTCAGACAAAATCTCTTCAAAGTGATTCATATTTAACTCAAATCAAATGCGGCGCTGTGTAAACTGTTCGCTTGAAGCCTGGTTTAAAGTCTGAAAAAATTTTGTACGGCTCGCCAGCCGAAATCATGTTGCGTTCACCAAAAGCGAACCTCTTCAAATACATCGATGACATCCCATTCAAGTTCAATAACAGAAAGTTGATTGGCTATTGCATGTTGGTCTCATTTGTCGTTGTAATACCGCAAATTACAATAGGACTAGTGAAATAAAGAGCTACAACACCACGAAAACCAAGCAACAGCAACAAACAAGAATTTTAATGAGCATTAGATGTAGCGTTACATGTACATCAGAAAAATAAGACCTGTGCAAAAATATTTAAGAACTTCGAATTTAAGACTTTTTACTGCCTAAAATTTCGATTTTTACATTTAAGACTTTAAGACTTTTTAAGACCCCGCAGAAACCCTGGGTTATTATTAAGGAAAGATGCTTTCAAACTTAACCAATATCATAAAAGTAATGATGTCGTTCTGTGAAATGAATCAAATAATTCACTGAAAAGTTATGACTCAAAAGATTCATTCCTATTGAATACCACCAATGTAATCTTTCATAAACACCCCACATGAACCTTTTCAGTCAATAACATCTTAAAAATGTAAATGTGATTTTTGTATCAAATTTCAGAACAGTGTGTTACAGCGTTATTAAAGTTAGTGTGTAACACAGCTCTAAGTGAATGAAAACATCCAGCTGAGGTTTAAATCTGCACCGTGTTTAAAACTATTGATTCTTTAATGAAATAGTCAACTCAGAGTCGAATAAATGAATCGTGCTGGGTTCGGATCTTTTGCCTGAACGCATCGACAAAGATATGGTACATCACCAAATATGTAGTGCCGGATTCTGTAAAACGTGAACGCGTCTTTCCCTTCAGACACTAGCAGAGCGCGGGGGATCCCAGGAATGATCGTGACGCGAGGATGACGATCACTGACAGATGGTAATTCGGCTGTGGGAAATAGTTCATTTTCACAACAATACCACAGTATAGCCAACCGTGTGCTGTGTTTGGTCCTGTTGGTATGTTTGTTATTAAAAGAAGGAGCAGCAGAGACTATGCATGGGACTTTTGTCCGACTTTGACAGGGACTTTGTCAGTAACTGTAACAGACCATATGGACCCGTTTCTTCTCCCTCCAGTTCATAACATGAAAGTGTGATTAAAATGGTTGCCTTGTTTTCTGTAATTTGCAAAATATGTATTTAATAGACTGATTTTACGCAGCCGCCATTATTTACAGTGAAATCGAGGCTGCGGTGGGAAGAAACCCAGAAGTATCGCCTGAGTCACACAGGAATATTGTGTACCTGGCTGTATATCATAATAGTGAAGAGAAAGTGACACAAATTTATAATTTCACCGCCTTCCGAGTGACCTGAAGGTCCGTTCTGAATGAATAGTGAAAATGAAAAGGGATATCAGACCTCATTTTCAGCTAAGTTAAGGGAAATGGCACTGCTTAGCTAACGTTTTCTTTCCCAAACACACGTTTTAGATGCCGTTTATCAAACTTAAGTTAATGAACTGATATTAGACTTGTCAAGATTTTAAATTTCGGTACTGGAATTAAAAAATAAAGTCTACTTCCCGTTAACATTTAAGGCACTGTTGATGGCGTTCTTAAACAGCTCTGATTTGCCATTGTGTTCACATGCTCAACAGAAATGAATGTGATTGGCTGCGAAGGTCATCAGTTCACCGCACTTCACTGATGTTTACCGAGTGTAAAACAGACTGGTGAGTCGACTGATCTTCATGGCTTTAAAACGTTCCAGTGTTCTTGTATATGTGTTTGCAATCTGTGAGGAGCGGTGAACTGATGACTTTCACGGCCAATCACACTCATTTCTGTTGAGCACTGGTGAATACTATGGTAAATCAGCTGTTTAAGAACGCGCTCAGCTGCACTTAAATGTTAGCGGGACATGGACGTTTTTAAAACTTCAGTACCAGGACAACACTGGTAAAAACAACACAAGAGTGGGCTACAGAGGACTGCAGTGTTTTATCGCTCACCGGGTTACATAGGCTGAAGAAGGGAAGCCCCCACGGTGTGTACCTGCTGCCATGAACCGAAGTCTAAGAGGACACTTAAGCATATCACTCTTTAAGAGATTGTGATGTTGTTTGATGCCTAATATGATTTTAATTGTTTAAATTAATCTGAGCTGAATGATATTAAAGTGATGTTTACACAATATCTGCATTTTGAAATTGCGGCAACAGCTGGAGGTTTATAGTCCACAGCATGTTGCCGCAATGTTTATAGTGCTGATCCTATACTTCCGGGTTTCTTCCCACCGCAGCCTCGCTTTCGTGTTTTAAAAATGGCGGCCGCGTGAAATAAGCGCATTGTGTGTTGTAAATTGTAATCACTCCGCGAGGCTTGTAATGACTTATCTATTATAGATCAGTGTTTGTACTTTATCTCTTAGGTTAAATCTTTACGGGGCTGTTCACATATTGCGTCCATAACAATGTTGAAAATGTGACGCGTGCTTCTTCCTTTACGGCTTTAAATGCATTTGGGTTTGTGAAACAAATAAATCGCTGAACAAATCATATGCGAGTCGCTGAGATAATTAGGTAAAAATAAATGCATATTATAAGACAATGAAATTGCATGCATATCAGCTGATTATTGGAGACCACCGAAACCAAAATATGTCCTTTTATAATGCAAAATATGGGTTCTTTAAATAACCAATGTGAAACATTCACCCCTCCACATTGTGAATGAATCATTTAGAGTCATTTTGTTAAGTGAATCAAAGGAAGCAAAGTGAAGTAAACTCTCATGAACACAAAGAACCTTTTTCAATCAGTAACATCTTAAAAGCCATAACTGTAGTAATTATAATTATCGCATTCTGTATTTCAAGTCATTTGATAACATTTCGGTTGTTGTTTGCTAATAATATTCTTCTTGAATCAGCCAGTAATGAACAAGTCATTCAGAACAGTTCTTACATAACCAATGCCATTACTTACATACATATTACTGACTGTATTGAAAAGCTAAACAGCAATACACAAATCTGAAACAACATTAGAGTGATTAAATAATCATTTTTATACAAACTAAATCTTTAAATGTGTACATTTGTATAATCCAAACTCACACGTACCATTATTCTGCCATAACGAATGAAAATCTAGAACATTTTCCCACTTATAAAGTGACCTCAATGCTTTGGGTTATAACACCTCGGATGAGGGTTTGAGCAGTGTGTGAATATAGTTTCTTGAATTTAACACAACTTATCTCACCTTGATCACCTCTCCAGCATTGTGCCCCAGAAAGGCAATGGTGTGATCATTCTCGACAGCCACGGCCACCGCGGTCAGCAGGTTCTGTCTGATGAAGACTGGATTGGCCTTCAAGGCAAACTCCTGTCGACTGGCCAACGGTGACGGGAGAAAATCAGCTCCGCACTTATACCTGTTCACTATGTCTTTCTTCAAGATAACAAAGGAAATCACAAAGCAGACACAAAAAATATCCACTTTTAATCTGATGTTTGACTATATGATACTGGAAATATTTATAATTAATTGTTTAAACTCTGAAACATCTGACTACAATTTGTTCAATTCACTTAATTGATTTACTAAAAACCACAGATTGGTTCAACCTTGTCAGTTGTTTAACTTTTACATTTCAAAACGTGTTTCCATCGCCCATTTTGGAGTATTGCATAAAAATGCTGGATGGAAACACCACAGTGTGCGTCATTTCCAAAGATCCACATCAGTAGGATAAACATTTTGTTTAATAATAATAAAAAAAATTGCATTAACTACAACGGAAAGACATTTTGCTGAATAAATTCCAGTAGGAATATAAAAAATTCATGTGTTTTTGCCTCAAGAAACAATGTTATTGAATAACTAGACTAATGTTGGGTTCACGCTCTAGTTTACTCGCGAGATGTTTTTTCCCTGACCCAAATTTTACGCTCTAGTAAGATATTTTGAACTTGCATGGAAGACTCAATTGAGATGAATTGCCAGCAGTGTTGGGCAAGCTACTTGGTAAATGTAGTAAGCCAAGCTATTAGTTACTCTACTTAAAATGTAGCTTAACTACACTAAAAGCTACCCCCTGAGAAATGTAGCAAGCTAAGCTAAAAGCTTTATGGTAAATGTAGCTTAGCTACATTTAAGTTCTTTTTTCCTTTCTAAAATCTAAACAACATCAATGCGGTCTTAGTGATTAATAAAACTGCCAATGAAACATCTAAGGCATAATTGCTTAGTAATTTACTGCAATTAATATGCTGTTCCGAACAGAAACTAATTTTACTAGACAGCAAAAACAAGTATTTTAAATATTTTATTACTGTAGTATTTTTATGTAAGTGCACTTGAGCACATTTGCAGAACAAACTTCCTGCTTCAGAAATATTTCCTTTACAGTAATCTTTTAATCAAGCAAGTTTCTCATGTCAGCCCAATAATTGATTGGCGATGTCACCGACCGGAGAGAGAGGTGGCAGTAATGCATCGAAACATTTGTTGCACGAAGAAGAAGAAATGGACATTCTCACCATCATATGGATTTACTTTCATCGGTCACACAGCTCCGTGAATGGTGGTGGCGTCACCTAATGATTCACATTTGGTAATGTAGCTTGTGTGGACGGTACTGCGCTACTTGCTTAAAATAACAGCTTTGCTACTGAAAAGCTATTTGATTTCTAAAGTAGCGATGCTACCGCCACGCTACTTAAAAATGTAGTTAAGCAAGTAGCGTCACTATTTGTAGCAATGCTACTGCCTAACACTGATTCCCAGTGTTTGCACAACCAGGTTGCACATTCTATGTCATTCACTAGAATTCACCTCTTTTTGCATGTTTGCAATGACTTTGTAAGTAACTTTTTCGTGCAAATACTTAATTCTGCATTTGGTGTCAACCCAGCATAAGGAGTAAACAGATCCTATTCTAAATGTTGTTATAATAATTCTGCAAACACTTGAGTCTATGCTCACAAATATTTTTTTTATAGTTACGCAGGTTTCCCAGAAGGTGAAGATCACATAATCTCTTGAACACTTAGAAAGGAAAGTGCTTTTTTTGCAAATTCTTAATACGATTTTTTAAATTCTATGCATAAAGTAGATTCCCAACATCCCTATTGTGATATTGAGCAAAGTAAATAAACTAGTACTTACGTCATGTTTGACACAAGGACCATCTTTACTGGACGTGTAGGGACTCTCCACAACTAATCTGTCATCAATCTTCCCGTTGTCCGTGTAGCAAGCCGTAACGATGGCCAACAGTTTCTGGTTGATGTTTTTCAGGGGGTACATACACAAAGCAGATTCGGTGGCCCCTTCCTCAGAGCTAGCCACCACAAACAAGACTTTATCCCATTCCTTGACAGTGCCGTACTCTCCAGAATCAGTCATCACCTGGGCCAGCTCTTTCCCTGGATCTGACAAATACGCCGCTTGGACTTTATTGTACCGATTGTTCTGGCCACAGCTAAGCTGTAGCTCTGTATATGAATAATAGTGATTGTCGTTCTCGCAGAGGCGCGAGATGAAAGTAAAGTTCTTGTTGTCGGTTCTGCCAAGAGTGCGCGAAAAGAGGAAGTAGACAAAATTGTCATATTTAAAGGCGAAGCGAAAGTCATGCAGGTACTTGGGCACAAAGGGAACCGCTTGGACGGTAGACGCCTCGATGATGCTTTCAAACACAACCCAGTCACGATAGTTCTGCACGATTCGGGTGCTGATGAGTTTGGAGCTGTCCATGCTTCCATATCCTTTCCCCACTAAAAAGACACTGAATGGCTTATTGTCGATTTCGAGCGTGGCCATGACCCCTACTACGGAAACATGATCCTCAGTGCTGGCAGCGTAAGTCCGCTCTCCTTTGCTGTCACTATAATAGATCTGCTCTTTGACATTGGTGAGGTTGAGCAGAGAGCAGATTCCTCGATACAAACTCCCACAGACTATTAGTGACCCGTTTGCCGAATGAACTAGCAAGAGTTTATTGGTATTGTTGGTGTCTTTCAGGTCCTGGCAAGTTGACACTGGAGGGGTGCAACCTTTCGCATCTTTCTTGGGCCCCGTTTCAGCTCTGGCTTCAAGGTTCAATAAAGAGTCCAACTGATAAATGGCATTGACCGCACCCAAATAAACACGTCCTGTCAGAGGGTCCTGCACCACATTATTGATTGGTGTGTCGGTGGAAAACTCAAACATGGAGTCTTCAGAGGATGCAGTGGTTACTTGTAGCACCAGTAGGACCGCTGGTAACCAGTGAGCCATTGCTGTGAAAAGAAAAAGTCTGAATTAGGACAAATGCAAAGTTCAGATATTGAATCCAAGGCCACTGTTCTAAAAAGAAGAACGGAAAATGATACAGTGGACACAAAGTTGACAAAGAAACAGATTATTACTATAACAGTTTGTGAAGGTCATTACAAGTGGGCCCGACCACGTTGCCCAGTCATCCCTTCAGCGCACAATCCTTCAAATTAAAAACCCTGACAAGGCTCAGACCTGGGCGTCTGTTTTTATGATGTTAACCTGCCATTCCCTGGAGTTTCATGAACGCAGCGAAGTGATAACGCACTCATCCTGAGGGTTGAGTTAATTTCAGCTCTCACATTCATTTACATAAAACCCCACTGCCCTCCTATTGCCAATTTTCATCTTTTTCCCCGTCTCCCTGCTGATCACGAAGCTCATTTATTACAAATTCCATTTCTTCCCGTAAATGTAGCTGCCCTTTTTAGATCGTACCCTTAAACAATTCTTTTTAATTTAGAATGGTGGCTTAAATTGGTTTGCGTTGTTCACCCTTTTTTCAGAGTGGCTTGTTATTCTTTTACTTTGTCCAAAGGCCGTTTTTGCTGCTGTATGATTTGTTGCAGCAGTGGATTATGTAAGACTCAGGTGTAGATAGGAGCAAAACGTGACCAATCACCAATGGGATTTTTGCCATATCTTTACTATTTCCATGTGTGATGTAACCTGGGGCAAGGTTGAGATACTTTTAGGGCCCTCAATCAGAGACAGATCCTGACTTGATCTAGTGAGGCCTAATGCTGGATTTCTTCCAAGGGGGGACCATATACCCCAATCCAATACCCCTATAACAACCCCCTTACCCTTTTCTTGTGTCCAAAAGATATGTCTGCCTGTATAATATTTATATGAACACAGAGATAGGGAAAACAGAATCTCTGTATTATTTTAACTGTTTAAACTTTTCCTGAATCCAAAAGTGTGACTGCTCAAGCAGGAGATTGATCTAGTGGGGTCTACGGATGGTTTTCTTCCAAGGGAAGACCATAATGGACCGCCCATCCAATCCCCCTATACCAACCCCCTTACCCTTTTCTTGTGTCCAAAAGATATGTCTGCCTGTATAATATTTATATAAACAGAGAGAGAGGGAAAACAGAACCTCTGTATTATTTCACTGTTTAAACTTTTCTTGAATCCAAAAGTGTGACTGCTCATAGACGAGATTGATCTAGTAGGATCTACTGATGGTTTTCTTCCTAGGGTGGACCATATACCACCCCATCCAATCCCCCTATACCAACCTCCTTACCCTGGAAAACTTTTTCTTGTGTATTGGAGATTAGAATCTGAGTCTGAATGGAGTTCAATTGGAGACCAGATGATCCCAGTGAGTCCTCATCTTTATCTCTTTCTAATTTATGTCAGCAGTTGTTTTGTGCCTGTTTGACGAATCTGAGGGAACTTGTTTAAATGAAAGATGATGCAGAAATTAGAAATCCATCCACTTTTCTGAGCTATGAAAGAACAATCAAATCTTCCTCAGAGATTTACTTCGGGATTGGGTTTAGGAGCACTATAGGAGCACAGACCATCTCAATGCATCTGCCTGCAGGTGCTTGAAAGGAATCATATAATATTTAACTTCTAATCTAGGAAGATAAATGACAGCATTTACCGATAGCGCTAGACGTGAAAGGACATTTCAGCAGCTCTAACTCAATAGTGAGCTCATGGACACAAAGGAAATGGGACGTGGACATATAGATCAGTGACAGAGACTTCGCTTAAGAATCGCACATATATCTTCAAGGATCCAATTACCCTGACATGTGTGTTCGTAATGCAGGACAGAAGGTCAAGACACACTGGCCTGTGTCCATTAATTCTGTTATGGCCGTCAGTGTGGAAAGCAGCCTTGAAGAGAACCTAGTCGTCTGTCTCAATTAGGGCAAATGACAAATGCTAAATTCAGATGCTAATTTGTCGGGGTGTTGGATTTTAAGGTTAAGTAAGTGTAAAGGTGAGGTTAATTAGTAGCGCTTGCTAGGGCAAAAACTTTTACTATTGCTCATGCGGACATGCATGATCCCTCAAGCCTGGTGGTTGTTTAAGAGATGTGCGCTTTTACTCTTCTAAGGTAGCAATCAGAATTATGGTAAAAAAAAAGACTTACAATGAACCTAAATCCAGTTTGATCTCTAGGGTTGCACTGAACCCTGCAGACCAGGATATCAGAGAGAATTTCAGCCTCTCAACTTAGATATTAAGCATATGCCAGATCTAAGGGGTTTGGCCAATCACCAGTGAAATTTCTGTAATTCCTTCTATAACTGTGATTTCTTGCCATAATGGGGCAAAATTTAGATATTTCCGAGGGCCCTGATAGTAGAGCCCAATGATTTCTACCAAAGGGAGACCTCATATCCACCATGCAGTCCCTTCCCCAATCCCCTTTACCATGGTAAAAACTTTTACTATTGCTCCGAGGCACATTAATAAACCCTCAAGGCATCAGTTTGTTTAAAAAGAAGCACTTTCGCCCTTACAAGCAATCAGACTTGTAGTGAAAAAACATTGTGAACCCGAGTCAGGTCTTGGTCTCTACCGAATTGTAGAAGTGTAGAATTCAAAATATCACCAAGAGTTAAGAATGAGCTTTCAGCATTTCATCCCAGAATATCCTAGCAACAACTCAGAGCACCTTAGCAAACGCCCAAAACACTATAGAAACCTATTAAAAACATCCTATCAACCACCCCACCTCAAGCATGCCCCGGAGCACCATAAAAACCCACTAGCATTCACTCAGAAACCCCACTAAAACTCCCCAATGACCTAGAACATGTCCTGGAACAACTTAATGAACATGTTTACAGGCCTAATCCTATTTACTGGCCCCCATAATGTTTGGTATTAAGATGCATATTTGTCAATCTGATCTGAACAAAGTTCATGCGCTATAGAAAAGTGAAGCTAAAATTTCCCACACATGTCCCACATTTTGCACCAACTTTGTAATTTGGAACCTGAGCCTGTGGCTTTGTGATTGTAAGTTTATAAACCCATACTCCAACATAGCCAATCACAAGCATCCAATTATGATGCTATATCTATTCAACTATTCTCTCATGAATGGATTCTGAGTTTTAAACAGCAGATGGCGCTCTAGACTAGTTTTTAACAGCAGAT
>CAIGQZ010035066.1:5355863-5377709 GCA_903798205.1 Danio tinwini
GCTCTAGACTAGTTTTTAACAGCAGATGGCGCTCTAGACTAGTTTTTTACAGCAGATGGAGCGGCGCTCTAGACTAGATTTTATTAGCAGATGACTCTATGGTATTTTTAACAGCAGTGTAGTTCTTGTAATTTGCATACAATAAACCTTTCCAAGCTTCATTATTGATTATTTTAAGTTTAAGTGGTATTCGTAAAGAAGTGAATGCACGCTGTTTGTAAAGCTTAGAGCGCCATCTGCTGCTAAAAGCAAGCTTAGAGACTCGTCTGCTGTTAAAAAAAATCTATGATTTTTGAGAATCATTCAAAGCGAATGATTGATTTACGAGAACAGTGATGCATTTCAAAAATAACTATTGAATATTTCACCACAGCTCTAATAATGATGTAAACTTATTAGAAAAGTAAATATCCTCATTATAAGAACTACACAAATTTGTGGAAACCTATATTTTTAGGTTTAATTTGTTGTTGTTATTGTTTTTGGCTTGGTTTATGGCTACTGCACAATCCAGCTTGTGGTTGGACACTTGTCCTCTATTAATGCCAAACAAACACTCACCGGCCACTTTATTAGGTACACTAATAATAATTTAATTTACGCCCACAGAACACTGGATATTTTCTCTTTTTCGGGCTATTCACTTTAGATGGTTGTGCATGAAAATCCCAGTAGATCAGCAGTTTCTGCAATATTCAGACCAGCCAGTCTGCCACCAACAACCATGCCACAATCAAAGTCACTTAAATCACCTTTCATCCCTATTCTGATGCTTGGTTTGAGCTGCGGCAGATCGTCTTGACCATGTCTACATGCCTAAATGCATTAAGCTGCCGCAATGTGATTGGCTGATTAGAAATGTGCGTTAACGAGCAGTTAGACAGGTGTACCTAATAAATTGGCCGGTGAGTGTAAACTCTTACTAAGCTAATAACGTACAGCAGGTCGAGCACACATATTCTGTTGTTTTATTAAGTAAAATCTAAGTTTTGATACTCGTGTTGTACATGTTAATTTGTCCGTGAACATCATCACAGGCCGCAACATGCGTTCGCCTAACCGAAAGTGCACAGATGTCTTGTAAAATACTCCAGACGAACAGCTGATATCTGGGGCAAAACGCTTTCTTTGCTGAAGGGTGGAAAAATAAAAGGCTTCAGTGAGCTTCGGAGCTCCCTTGTTTAAGCACGATGAAAGACCAAAACCCTTTTTATTAAAACATGCAGAGGGAAACTTTTCCCTGACATGAAGCTTCTTCGAGAGACAGAGTCTTTAAACTCTGATTAGGGCGACCGAATTTCTGCTTGGTTGCTCTCGTTGTACCGCATGCAGCTTCAAAGATTCATTTGCTTATGCATGCAAATCGCTCGCATCCAACCCCAAAAACCGTCTGTTGCCATACAAATTCCCTCAGATGTGCGGTTATAGGTCAGCGCGTCTCCTGTCCCCGTGTGGCAGTCTCTTTCATCCATCACACGCGCCGTTAATCCGGCTGCTAATCCTGAAATTTGCGCAGGATCAAAGCTCTGTGGCTCCACATCACGCAATACTGGCGCAGTAGTGCTCAACACCAACGGGTTCCCTCCATCACCGCATCTGACCAGTACATCCATGAAAACAAACCAGATCATTTACCTGAGAACTGATACAAAGGATCACCAGACTTCTCAAAGTGGAATATGAGACAAACCACAAATTTATTCATTTTCCTTTGGCTTAGTCCCTTCAGTCATGAGAGCGAATGAACCGCCAACTTATCCAGCATATGTTTTAGACAGCGGATGCCCTTCCAGCTGCAACCCAGTACTGGGAAGCATCTATAAACACTTGTTCACACTCATACACTACGGCCAATTTAAACTCCACACAGAAATGCCAGCTCGGACTCGAACCAGAGACCTTCTTGCTGTGAGGCGACAGTGCTAACCACTAAGTCACCGGGTTGCCCCAACAAACAATCGGGACAGATTTTTATATGCAGCCAAACCAAAAATCTTTTAAAATATTTTTTACTAGATATGTTTTACACCAATAAATGCTGGGTTGTTGTAACTCAAAGTTGGGTCAATTATGGACTTTTTTTTGCAAACTCTTCATTCATTCATTTTCTTTTGGGCTTAATCCCTTTATTAATCAGGGGTCACCACAGTGGAATGAATCACCAACTTATCCAGCATAAGCTTTACCCAGAGGATGCCCTTCCAGCTGCAACCCAACACTGTGAAACACCCATACACACTCATTCACACTCATACACTACGGCCAATTTAAACTCCACACAGAAATGCCAACTCAGACTCGAACCAGCGACCTTCTTGCTGTAAGGTGACAGTGCTAACCACTAAGTCACCGGGTTGCCCCAACAAACAATAGGGACAGATATTTATATATAGCCAAACCAAAAATCATTTAAAATATGTTTTACTAGATATGTTTTACACCAATAAATGCTGGGTTGTTGTAACCCAGCGATGGGCAAACCCGATCCTGGTGGGCCAGTGTATCTGCATATAAATACGAATGAATGAACCACCAACTTAATCAGCATAAGCTTTACCCAGAGGATGCCCTTCCAGCTGCAACCCAACACTGTGAAACACCCATACACACTCATTCACACTCATACACTACGACCAATTTAAACTCCACACAGAAATGCCAACTCGGACTCAAACCAACGACCTTCTTGCTGTAAGGTGACAGTGCTAACCACTAAGTCACTGGGTTGCCCCAACAAACAATCGGGACAGATATTTATATATAGCCAAACCAAAAATCATTTAATTTTTTTTTTACTAGATATGTTTTACACCAATAAATGCTGGGTTGTTGTAACCCAGCGATGGGCAAACCCGATCCTGGAGGGCCGGTGTATCTGCATAGTTTTGCTCCAACCCTAATGAAACACACCTGCCTGCAGCGTTCTACTGATCTTAAAGACACTGATTAGTGTGTTGAGGTGTGTTTGATTAGTGTTAAAGCAAAAGTGGGCAGGGACACCGGCCCTCCAGGATCAAGTTTGCCCATCCAAGTTCTAACTCAAAGTTGGGTCAAATATGCTGCAAACTCTTCATTCATTCATTTTCTTTTCGGCTTAGTCTCTTTATTAATCAGGGGTCGCCCCAGTGGAATGAACCACCAACTTATCCAGCATAAGTTTTCCCCAGAGCATGCTCTTCCAGCTGCAACCCAACACTGGGAAACATCCATACACACTCATTCACACTCATACACTACGGCCAATTTAAACTTCACACAGAAATGCCAACTCTGACTCGAACCAGCAACCTTCTTGCTGTGAGGCGACAGTGCTAACCATTAAGTCACCGGGTCGCCCAAAAAACAATCGGGACAGATATTTATATATAGCCAAACCAAAAATGTGTTCTATAATAGATATTTAAAATATTTGTTACTAGATATGTTTTACACTAATAAATGCTGGGTCATTATCAAAGTTGGGTCAAATATGGACTTTTTTTTTTTTTGCAAACTCTTCATTCATTTATTTTCTTTTCGGCTTAGTTCCTTTATTAATCTGGGGTCCCCACAGCAGAATGAATCGCAAAACGTTCCTCGCTATATTAATAATTTCATTCTAATTAACAAGTTTTGGATATTGAACATCTTTCCTGAGGTAAATCGAACATGTTACGTCATGTATATAGTTGTCTAGTTCAGTGTTTCTCAACCCTGTTCCTGAAGGCACACCAACCGTCCACGATTTTAAACTTTTCCTAATCAAACACACCTGAATCAACTCATCGGAACATTAGAAGAGACTCCAAAACCTGAAACGAAAGGGAGACATCCAAAACATAGTCTGTTGGTCTGCCTCCAGGAACATGGTTGAAAAACACTGGCCTAATTGATGTTGTTTCCATGATTAAAACGCTAATCAATCCATTTTTTTTGAGACGCGATCCATTTCAGGAAGTTCGAAAAGTAAATCGCGAGTCATAACGAACTACAATTGTTCACTTTTTCTTAAAGTGATTTAGGGCTGTGTGATTTGGGGAAAATAGGGAATTGTAATTTTTTTTGACAGAAATTGCAATTTCAATTTGATTTGCGATTTAATTTTGCAGTCAAGCTTCAGCTCAATAATCTGTATTTGCTTCTTACTGCTAAAATGCAGTGAGTGTTAGTTAAAAAAAGGAACTGAAAATATATTAATTTATATTAGCAAACAACTCTGAAATTGTAGTTTGCTGTTACTTGCTACTAGATTGAGTTTCACTGGCAGTACTTTTAGTTTTTAGCAAGACGCTCCTCATATAGCTGCCTGTGGTGCTTATTTAGGTGCTGGTTGTTGTATTTCCTCGTGCTGTGGCAACAATTCTGCGACAGCTCTTACAAATGACCTGGTTTTGTTTGGTGTTTGTGATTTTAAAACCAAAATATTCCCATATTACTGTCGTGCAGTTTTTCTGTGATATTAGTTCATCTATTAATGCTTCTGTAGTGGCAGATGCCATCATCCCACTTGTTCGCGCTTTCCTGCTTGTTTGTGTTTTATTGTGGGCGTTCCACATAGTCTGGTTGCACAATTCTGATTGGGCAGAATGAAAGTGTGCTCACTCAGTTGGCTAGTAAGTTTCAAGACGGCAGTCACGCATTTGCTCTGGATGGGGGAAGATAAATAATATATATTTCGTAGCCTCTTGTGATTAGCTAATCGCAACGTTTCAAATCACGATTGCGATTCGATTTCCATTAATCGCACAGCCCTAATGTGATTGGATGTTAATTTTGGTTCTCCAACATAAACTACAACCAGATTGGTTAACATTAATTAAACAATTTTTGCCTGACAAAAACGACTAGCCCTCTTCAATGAGGATTATCATTTATTTGAATAATTAAAAAATATATATATTCAAAAAGTAGTTTTTTATAACTTGTCACACAAAAGTAGTTGAAATGCAGTACGGGACTATCCCAGGAAAAACAAAACGTCTTGGATCACATCAAAGACCTGTAAAGAGATGACGCCAACCATAGAGGACTTCTAAAGGTCTTCATAATCCTGGACCAGGCCGTATCCTGAGCAGATGCTGCGGCGGTCATGGAGGAGTGGAGAGCATGAGAATGATTCCTAAAAGGTCCCAGTGACAGATGAGTCTCCGCATTGATCCCGTGGGCCAGTATGATGACCCGTCGGTAACTTACTCACACCTGCAGCTTCTCCATGATGGACGTCCAGCATTCCTCAGCCATTCTCCAGCTAGAATGAGTTTCACTGGCAGTACTTTTAGTTTTTAGCAAGACGCTCCTCATATAGCTGCCTGTGGTGCTTATTTAGGTGCTGGTTGTTGTATTTCCTCATGCTGTGGCAACAATTCTGCGACAGCTCTTACAAATGACCTGGTTTTGTTTGGTGTTTGTGATTTTAAAACCAAAATATTCCCATATTACTGTCGTGCAGTTTTTCTGTGATATTAGTTCATCTATTAATGCTTCTGTAGTGGCAGATGCCATCATACCACTTGTTCGCGCTTTCCTGCTTGTTTGTGTTTTATTGTGGGCGTTCCACATAGTCTGGTTGCACAATTCTGATTGGGCAGAATGAAAGTGTGCTCACTCAATTGGCTAGTAAGTCTCAAGACGGCAGTCACGCATTTGCTCTGGGTGGGGGAAGATAAATAATATATATTTCGTAGCCTCTTGTGATTAGCTAATCACAACGTTTCAAATCACGATTGCGATTCGATTTCGATTAATCGCACAGCCCTAATGTGATTGGATGTTAATTTTGGTTCTCCAACATAAACTACAACCAGATTGGTTAACATTAATTAGGTAATTTTTACCTGACAAAAACGACTAGCCCTCTTCATTGAGGATTATAATTCATTTGAATAATTAAAAAATATATATATTCAAAAAGTAGTTTTTTATAACTTGTCACACTAAAAGTAGTTGAAATGCAGTATGGGACTATTCCAGGAAAAACAAAACGTCTTGGATCACATCAAAGAGCTGTAAAGAGATGACGCCAACCATAGAGGACTTCTAAAGGTCTTCATAATCCTGGACCAGGCCGTATCCTGAGCAGATGCTGAGGCGGTCGTGGAAGAGTGGAGAGCATGAGAATGATTCCTAATAGACCCCAGTGACAGAAGAGTCTCCGCATTGATCCCGTGGGCCAGTATGATGACCCGTCGGTGACCTACTCACACCTGCAGCTTCTCCATGATGGACGTCCAGCATTCTCCAGCCCTGGCGCCTAGACTGCAGTTTGGCCAGAAGAGAAATGGTCATGCCCAACTGAGCCTGGTTTCTCTCAAGTTTTTTTCCTTCACTTTCGTCAATTGGTAAAGTTTGTTCCTCGCCACTATCACCACTGCTTGGTTTGGGGCTTGTAGAGCTGCACATCGATGGATTCAGTGTTTGGACTTTTTAGCAGTGAAAGTTAAACCACACTGAACTGAACTAAACTGAACTTCAACTCTGAAAACTGGACTGACACAGTTTCAGTTTACTAGAACTTCTATGTTAAGCTGCTTTGACACGATCTACATTGTAACAGTGCTATAGAAAAAAATGAAGATGAATTGGTCACCTTACGTATGCAGAGATAACCAAGAGTATTCATAAACAATAATGAAACTGGTAATGCACTAATGAAGCTAAAACAAATCCAAGCAGAGAGTGTTAAAATATAACAGTAGTGAGGAACAGAGTATTGTACCTCCAGGAGAGAGACAGAGAGACAGAAGAGAAGACTCATTAGCGCTGGTTTATTATTGCCTGAGAGAGATAATCCTGTTTTCTTCTCAGCCGGGTGAAGGAACAAAACACTTTGGGCTTGGAGCAGAATTACGCAACCAGAAAAGCGGCCCTTGTTAGATCTCACGCAAGCCTTCAGATTCACCGCGTGCCACGTCAAGGCAAGTCCTTGCATGTCGTTCACCTGGACCACTGAAGATTACAGGACACAGTCGGGTTTGAGCTTTCCAGAGCACCAAATGCGATGTCCTCAAGCGGTGAGGACGCCAACACAATGGCTGAGTTATTAGAAGTCTGCCGGTTTTTTAAATGTGGTAAAAATGCTCCATGCTGGGGCATTCAGTCTTCAGTTCAGTAAGAAGACAAAATAATTTTTTTAAAATGAAATAATGGTATTTTCCTGGTCTGTATAAATGCAAATTATGCACCAAATGAAGTAAGGTCATGAATTACTGTAGGTAATAATAGATTTATAGTCTAATCTGGACCACAAAACCATAACTATGATGTCTATTTTCATTGATGTATGGTTTGTTAGGATACATTTTTTTAATTAAATGAATAGGACCAATTTTAACCCAATGTTTGGGTTGGTCAATATTTTACCCAATTAGGGATTGAATAAAGCAGCATTTCTTAGAGTGTAGAAATGTGTATTATTAATCAAAATATGCAACACAGACTTATTGTGAAATTGTACCCCCGTAAACATTTCTGGAGAGCGCAAATTATGAAGCATTTCATCTTGAAAACAAAAGCTACGGGACGGTATGACGCTGCAGACAGCTTTTGTTTATTTCCGCGCTACTAGCTGACCGCTTACCTCCTTGTGATTGGCTTTTCCACTGTTACCAATTTGTCCAGTGGCTCGGCGTGTACATCGGCAGACTTGAGACACCAAGAGGAGTTGACCACGATGACAGGGTTCGAGTTTGACAAAGAACAGTTCCAGAAAGCAGGTAAAACAGAAACAAATGGCAATAAAAAAAAAGTAAATAACAAGATGAGAACATGGTAAGATCTGAAAACGTGGTAAAAAAAAAAAAACAGGTGGCCGCAAGGGCTTTTCTTTTTTTTGGATTGCTTTTGAAAACACTGTCAGTTGGGTTTAGGGAAGGGGGTGGCTGGGGGTTATCAGTCAGTCGGTCAGTCAGTCATTGGCCTTTGGTGGTTTAACACAAGAACAGCAGGCACGGATGGCACTCGCAAGAAAAATTTGAGATCTGAAAAAGCAAACAGAGCGGCCTCTGGTGGATGTGCGTAAACTGCAAAACAACATAGCTCCTGGGACGTATTTCGTGATCTCTAAAAATGTATATAGGGGAACGTATCAGTAATGGGTTGAAAATGTGAGTTTTTATGTATTTACACCAGGAAGTGTAATGTAACATGATCTACCTAAAATTCGAATGATGTTTTGCATAAAAAGAATATCGATTATTTTTACTAATACAATGTATTTTGGGCTATTGCAACAAACATACCCAAGCAACATAGTTTTGGGGTTCAGTGCCACATATTGTATAATAATAATAATAATTAATAAAAATATTGGTAAATTATCCATCAAAATAAAAGTCCTGAGAAATAATAAGATTAAACACAAAGTAAAATAAAATCTGAATCATTTCAGAAAAATGTATTCTGATTAAATTAAGAAAACATCCTTGCCTAAACAGATGAAAAATAATGATCAGCCTGCTCTATCACAGGCTGAACTGATCTGAAGTGATTTCAAATTAGAGGCAACAACTGCACTTTCATCATGATCCACACACAGATTCAAGATAAATAGTGTGGAGAGTGAAAAAATAAATACCTCCACTAAAATACCTCCACACTGATGGCTACTTCCAGAGCAGGACGATGCGCCAAGTCATAAAGCGCGAATCATCTCAGACTGGTTTCTTGAACATGACAATGAGTTCATTGTACTCAAATGCCCTCCACAGTCACCAGATCTCAATCCAATAGAGTACCTTTGGGATGTGGTGATCTGCAGCAACTGCGTGATTCTATCATGTCAATTTGGACCAAAATCTCTGAAGAATTTTCCAGTACCTTGTTGAGTCCATGCCACGAAGGATTAAGGCAGTTCTGAAGGCAAAAGGGGGTCCAACCTGGTACTAGTAAGGTAAGGTGTACCTAATAATGTGGCCGGTGAGTGTACATTGTGTACAATAACTCTTAAAATACTCTTTAAGGGCCTTAAATATCTGTAAATTAAACTTTTAGTACTTTTTAAGACTCTGCGGACATGCTGTAAAGAAACTGGCCTGGACAAAATTGAAGGCAACCAACAATCTATAAATGAAGAACACGTTGAATGAATATATGATAACAGCACACATCAGAATGTGTGGGAGTGCATCAAAGTTTCGGTCCAGGTCCATTGAATTTCCATACGAGTGATTATCTAGAGCCTCTCTTCATTTATTTTCATTTGACTGAGCCGAGAGCCATTAACACACTGGCCAAAGGACAACCGAACCACGTTTGGGCTCATCTGAGCGTTTATTGTTCCACTCAATGCAGCTGCCAACTGTTTATACACACACACACACACACACACACACACACACACACACATGTCCGAATGTTGGGACTGAATCCAGCAACTCACCGGTCCCTTTTTGCACTTTATGAGCCAAATGTCCATCGGGAGAACCAGCGGACACATCTGGACCAGGCCAAACGAGATTAAATATGGAGAATTTCAACGCCAATCCCATTCGATTATCCGTCCATCCCTTTTTCGCTCTCCCTCTGATTCCTCATTTCTTTCCCCCACTCATTTTTCAGTCACACACACTTCGCACTGCTGTGACGCCACAGTGAATCTATTACACACCTTATTGTCTCTAATGATGGAGCTTTGCATCTATTATGTGGCTTTATCCGTGAAGCTCGATTCTTCTACAATGGCTCCATTTCACAGAGGAGATTCTTTTATTATTGGTCTTTTAGACAGGTTTATTGATACCGCTGTCTGTGGGATGATGAGAAATTATTTCTCAATTAGTGTTGCTTTAGTATCTTTGTCATTTCTTAGATTTTCTGTTTTTTGAAAAGTCCAAATAACTACAAAAGAACAATGTAAGATGATAAAAAAAGACTGTATATTAAGATACAGTACAATTTGCGCTATTAACAAGCTGTTAACTATGACTTTTAAGCTCAATAAACTCCTAATTTGCTGCTTATTATTAGTTTTAAGGGGTAGTCACGTTTAGGTATTGGGTAGGATTAGGCATGTAGAATATGATTATGTGAAATATATAGTTTATAAGTACAAATAAACATTCAATATTTGAATATTCTGCAATAATCAGCAAGTAATAAACTACTAGTTAATAGTGATATTTTGTGTTTAAACTAAACTCACCTAAAAATATACCATTGAAATACATTGTAAAAAAAAGCTGTCTTCCACACAATTCCTTCATGTTGTCCCAACACAAGTCGATTAAGTTAACTGAATTATTTTGACAAATTTAAGTGGATTGAACATAAAACAATTAAGTTGTCCTAAAAAACCTCAAGAATTGTGCTGATTCAGCTCGTTTTAAATAAGTAGTTTGATTTATTATTCGTGACAGCGATCATGCACCAAAATATTTAAAGCATAAAATTAGATCACAGTTAGACTACTAGGTATCTTGCATCCTATAATGCCACACACTTTGCTTTCAAGTGTGGATATCACTGATATGAACTACAATTCCCATTGTGCTCCTCACACACACACACCTTTTCCAGTTCTCTCCCTGATTGCACATACACACAGCTGGAAACTTAGGGTGTTTTCACACCTGCCTTATTTAGCTGGTTGAATCGCACTAGAGTTCGTTTTCCCTCTTTGTGCAGTTCAGTTCAGTTTGTGCAAAAGCGGACAAAAATTTTTACCGAGACCTACTCGGTACGATTTCAAACGAACCCTGGAGCAGTTTGTTTGTGGTTAGAACAGGATCTGAACTAAAACAGACCCAACCGCAAAAAGTACTGTGCGTTTTTGGACTAATCCAGCTGCCGTAGTCTGATACGCTGTCCCATCTTATTGGGTTTGAAGGAAAAATATTAGTTGACAGAGATTTACTATCAATTTTAAAGGGCACCTAGGTTACCACTTTTTCCAAATTTAATACAAGTCTTTTGTGTCTCCAGAATGTGTCTGTAAAGTTTCATCTCAAAACACCCACCATTATACCTCTTATAAGTTTCTATTTTGTAGCATTTAGCATCAGCTAGCGGTTTTTGTGTACTGCGCCTTCAAGGCTAGTCCTTCACGCCCACCGTTTCCACGTGCCTGGCAGCGGCTCCCTCGGCTGCGTCAGACAACAGACAAACACGAAGGAATAAGATCTCACGTAATGTTAGTAAGGAAAAACTACAGTAAGAACTTTACCAATGAGTATTTGATGCATGTTGTGGAGTTGCAAGGATGAGTCACACACAATGCCGTTACACATACACACACGCAGCCCTGACCATACCTGCCAACACTCCTGTTTTTCCCGGGAGTCTCCGGTTTTTCAGACCCACCTCCCAGTTTGTCATTTCTCCCGGAAAACTCCTGGAATTTCAACCCCTTCCCCCAGTCCTCAGGTGATTGGTACAATCTGTAAAAACCCTATTCAGATGGGGCTTCAGCGTTAACACTTGACAGAGGGCGTGTCTGAAGTTGGGGCTGACGAGATTGTCATAGCAGCGTCAGCCAATGAAATTAGTTAGCAATCGGCTACTGTCTGAACTGGTACAACAACCTGATTGGCTGGCGCTTCTGTCGGCACTTGAAAAGTTGAGAAAGTCCCAACTTCTGCAGCGATCAACGCCAAGTAAAGTGGCGCAATTAAAACATTGCATTAAAACATTGTTTTCCAGCGACAGCTGCGCTTTATTCTCGAAATGTATAGTTTGTTTAAAGTGATGTATACAAACTATATAGTATACTATGGCCAGGGATACAATCAGACCAATTGAAAAGCAGTTTAGGAAATATGTTCAATATCATCTGACCAATGAGTGATGTGGATTTTGTCACATGACTACATTTTGGTTCTTTTCAATTCGTTCGGACCAAAGCAACCATTGTGGTGTGAAAAGAACCAAAAAAAAAACTGCAGAAAAATGCTACAATAAATCATTTGTTGCTATTGGTCCGGACCAAATGAACCGAACCACAGATGTGAAAGCCATATACTGATATATATATACTGATCTCATTCTCATACACATGGCTGAGTCTTGTCAAACTGTAAGTGAGCATTACAATGTGTTTCCTTGTCTTACCTTGGTGTGTTTTTGACCTTTGCTTTGTTTATTGTTTCATGTTGTTTTGCCACCTGTCCCGACCATTCGCCTGTGACTTTGATTACGATTTGGATTATCTGCATGCTTCTATCTGTCCCTGTTTTGACCTTCTGCCTGCTGATTCTCTTAATAAACTGCATTGGCATCCTCAACTCTATTGTTCCCTGACTCATTACAGGATAATTCACCTAAAGGAACATGTTTGACATAAGAATATTGGAGAACACATTTTACATAATATTGCATCAAAAATGTAAAAAAAATAGAAATTCTGCATCAATTAATAAAGCATTCGATGAGAAGTTTAATGTGGTGTAAAATAAGTATTGCTGACCTACATTTTTAAGTTGACTCAAATGAACTTTTCAACTTTTCATTCGTCTTTGAATAACTTTAAATGAGTTAAAACCTGATTAACATATTTAAATACATAACACAAAACACTTGCACATTTACATTAAGTGTCTATTGTTAATTTGTCACATTTGCACTTGTTATTAATGCATTTTTAAATGCAAAAGGCTCTTCATGTTTTTAAATGCACTGTGAAAAATGCTGGGTTCCACACAGTTCATTCATATTGTCACAACACAAATCGATTAAGTTAACCTTACAGATTTAACAAATTTAAGTTAATTGAACAAAAAAAATAAGTTTTCCCAAGGTAATATCAATAATTGAGTTGTTTCAGCTCATTTTCAATACACTATCTGACAAATGTCTTGTCATCAATCACAAAAATAACTTGACTTCTAGTTGATCATTTGGAAAAGTGGCAGAAGGTGGATTTTTCAGATGAATCATCTGTTGAACTGCAATCATAACAAATACTGCAGAAGACCTACTGGAACCAGCATGGACCCAAGATTCTCACAGAAATCAGTCAAGTTTGGTGAAGGAAAAATCATGGTTTGGGGTAACATTCAGTAAGGGGGCATGCGAGAGATCTGCAGAGTGGATGGCAACATCAACAGCCTGAGGTATCAAGACATTTGTTCTGCCCATTATATTACAAACAAAAAGGAGAGGGCAAATTCTCCAGCAGGATAGCGCTCCTCATACTTCAACTTTCACATCAAAGTTCCTGAAAGCAAAGGTCAAGAAGCTCCAGGATTGGCCAGCCCAGTAACCAGACATGAACATTATTGAGCATGTCTGGGGTAAAAGGAAGGAGGAGGCATTGAAGATGAATCCAAAGGATCTTGATGAACTCTGGGAGTCCTGCAAGAACGCTTGCTTTGCCATTCCAGATGACTTTATTAATAAGTGATCTGAGTCATTGCAGAGATGTATGAATGCAGTCCTCCAAGCTCATGGGAGTCAGACACAATATTCATTATTTTTCCACTGCAGCACTTTATATTCTTTACTTCACATTATTTCTGTTAAGTGACAAGACTTTTGTCTAAGCAAAGTCAGGCCTTACTGTCCTAATTAAATAATGAAAAATCAGGGCATGATCATATTTTATTTTGGTAAAAATAACTGTAATCTATAAGCCACTTCTGATACCAAATGATCAACTAGAAGTCAAGTTATTATTTGTTGTTCCTAAAACTTGCATAGGCAACAAGACTTTTGTCAGGTAGTGTAAGCAATTCGAACAAGCAATAAAAAAATGAGTGGGGATGATTTGATAGATGGCATGCATGCTTATTAAAATCATGTTTTGCTACAGTATAACCATATTTTTTCTTGGATACCTCAGATTTGGATCTTTGAATTGAGACTTTGAGAACCCCTGGTGTACGCCATACACAGTACACACTACTATTGCATCCAAATATAGCAGCAGGAGTGAGAAGAAAAAAAGAAGCACAGAGCGCTTTTGTTTAGCTTGTGAAATCAGGGTCAGATGTCAGAGACAAGAAGTGACTGAGCTTTTGAATGTGTGTGGATGTGTGTGTGTGTGTGTGTGTGTGTGTGTGTGTGTGTGTGTGTGTGTATGTGTGAAGATGGTGCTTGTAGCACCTGTGTGCTTTGAACAGGCCATCAGCATCTTTTGGCGTAATGTCAACACTACGAGATCGGTTTCTCCTCCCGCTGGCTGCTAAATAAATAAAGCCAATAAAAGCTTTGCAGGTCACTGACAGTGATACACAACACTGCTCTGCTGGGACGCGAGGCGTGTGTGTGTGTTTGTGTTTTTTTTTCAAACAATTACACGCCATAATAACACATTACATATTTTACCAGTTTTAAAATAATAATCATATTAATAATGAATATATAGCAGCAAGTGCCAAATACGGTGGCAAGTAGGAAAGGCAGAATGAGAAGCTAAACTTAATGTTTGACCACAAGATGGCGCCACCTGCGAAATTTCAATGACTTTCAATGCATGTTGCTAAAGATGCATACAGAGTTTTGTAACAATATGCCAATGTACAGTATTTATAAAATATAGCATTTTCCACAAATTTCAGAATGGTGAGAAAATGAACAAATGCACTCACATAGATGGCAGTTTTTACAAAAATTTAATTAAAATTAGATTGAAAAAATTGAATCATCTTGAACCAAACAAAGCGCAAACGTCATTGCAAATTCGGAGTAGAGACTCCAAAATAGCTGTTTGCCAAATTTCGCAACTTTTTACGCTAAAATTATGTGGGGTTCCAGATGAATGATCCTTGTGGAGTTCAACAAATAATGTTTTTTTTTATTTATTTTTTTAAGGAAATTCAAAATGTCAGACATTTTATGACAAAATCGATGTCTTGAGTCAATACAGCCAATATAGCTTATACAGTTCAAAAGATATTTGGACATGTGGTGGCGCTAGAGAGATTAAGATAGACACTTCAAAATGGCTGTAGTTAATGTTTAGATCAGAAATGCCCAAAGTAGGGCGCACGAGCCAAAGTTGACCCATTGTAACCTTTGATTTGACCCGCTGTCCCATCTGAGAGGAGAATGAGAATGATGGAGAGAGTTGGGGCAAATGCCTTTAACACAGAGATCGTCATTTATAATTTGATGTAACCTTTATTTTTATTTTATTTTATTTAGAGCAAACTGAAATGAAATGTTTCAATTAAATGTTGTAAATGAATCTTATCTTATTTTAAAATGTAAATACTGTCGCTCGACGGATAGAGGACTATGCAGAAGACATCTGTGAGCAAATCAAGGCAAAAACTAGTGTTTTTCTGTTATAAATGAGATTGTTTTGTTTTTACTGTAATACGTTCATTATAAAATGTAAAAAATACGTAAGGCAATGTTTTCAAGTCATTGTTAAACAGTAATAAATAAATGAGGAAATTACCCATGGCTACTATATTTACCTTCAGCCCACTAGCCTCAATCAAGTTTGGTTTTTGGCCCTTTATAAGAAAAGGTTTGGGCACCCTTGGTTTAGATTGTTTGCCAAAGTTCAAAACGTTTTTACCATATGGTTCTATGAGATCCCATTGACTTCTAGAACAATACAAGAAGAAAAACATTAATGGCCCACTGATGATGAAGCTTGTAGGAAAAAATGTACCAAAATCTATTAGCAATAAAAAACATCATTATAGTTCTGACAAGGCAGATACACAACATGTTTGGGAATATTCTAAAACCTTGAAGACATACATACCCATCAAACTCGTTATTTGAGAACATGCCGATTTGACAAATAAACTTTTTTCATTCTGGGATTTTTATCTTGTCAGAAGATTAAAATCATGGTCTTGGGTCAATTCAGCCAATATAACGTATACAGTTCGAAAGATTTTTGTTCAGTAGGTGGCACTAGAAGGATTAAAGCAGACACTCAGTAATGGCTGTGATTAATGTTCAGATTGTTGACTATCTGTCTGCCAAATTGTACGCTAAAATTATGTGGGGTTCCAGATGAATGATCCTTGTAGAGTTCAACAAATAATGTTTTTTTTTTAAGGAAATTCAAAATGTCAGACTTTTTATGATAAAATCGATGTCTTGAGTCAATACAGCCAATATAGCCTATACAGTTCAAAAGATATTTGGACATGTGGTGGCGCTAGAGAGATTAAGATAGACACTTCAAAATGGCTGTAGTTAATGTTTAGATCAGAAATGCCCAAAGTAGGGCGCACGAGCCAAAGTTGACCCATTGTAACCTTTGATTTGACCCGCTGTCCCATCTGAGAGGAGAATGAGAATGATGGAGAGAGTTCAAAAGATTTTTGTTCAGTAGGTGCCACTAGAAGGATTAAAGCAGACACTCAGTAATGGCTGTGATTAATGTTCAGATTGTCGACTATCTGTCTGCCAAATTGTGTAACTTTTTACCATATGGTTCAATGGGATTGCATGTACACCAACAGCAGTTGAAGAAGAAAATTAACTCAGGCAACTGCTTGACCCTTAATAATTACACAGGGATTTGCTCTTGTAGTCTCAAAACGCTGCAAAAACAATACATCATTTAATCACTATCTGTTTTTTTTTTCCACTAAAAACATCTCTTTTTTTTTCGGCGTTTCGGGCTCATTCTGGGTTTTGGAGTCTCCGACAGCACAAAACGCTCAGCGCTCCTGAGCTGTCAGTCAAAGAGCCGCTGGGTAACTGCAATACAAACACAATTATCAGGCTGTGATGGCTCTGCATTACAGAGCCACCCGTATTCAGCAAATCCCCATGGTCTCCACACACTAATGAGAGCCTTTAACCAGCACGGAGACCGAGAGAGACTGAGAGAGATTACTGCAGGAAATTTCAGGGGTGTTTGAAATTAAACTACCGGCGCAGGAATAGGGAGTGTTTTTGAGTTTGGGCACATTTTAAGTGCGCTGAGAGCATTTCAACTAATCTGAAAGCTAGAAGTCTTGAGGACTGAAAATGTGTAGGCACCAAATTGGGTCACCATTACTTTAAGCTACAAGTCTCACTATTAATAAGACTTTTAGCTCAATAAAGTGTTAATTTGCTGCTTATAGATAGTTAGTAAGATAGTATTGGGTTGCTACCAACTTGGTAGTAGTAGGGTTGTACTTGGGTTACTAGTAGTTTGGAATTTAGAAACAAGATTATACAGTAAAGTACTAATAAACAGTTAATAAATTAATAAGAGACAGATAATAAGCCACTAGTTAACAGTGGGAATTGCTACGTAAACTAAATTGTGAAGTGATGTGTAAAAGTGTAGGGGAGCGCGGGGCACAATGTAACGCAGGGTTAAATGTAACAGAGAGTTTTAAGGTATTTGCTCGGGGTTAACCATGGCATGCTACCGAGGTTTTACCCACAGTGTCGGCAGACGTCTTCCTGCCACTTATGGAACATTTTCGGCGAAATTTGGATGAGAAACCATTTTTGCAGCATAAAAGTATTTTTTATTACAGTCAGGGCTTAACATTAACACCCACCAACCCGCCAAATGCGGGTAGATTTCTGAGCCAGGTTTCTCTTGAGGTTTTTTAAATTCTTCACTTTCGCCAATTGGTGAAGTTTTTTCCTCGCCGCTGTCGCCACTGGCTTGCATGGTTCGGGATCTGTAGAGCTGCGCATCGATGGAATTGCTCTTCAGTGTTTGGACTCTTAGTAGTGATTATTAACCCACACTGAACTGAGCTAAACTGAACTGAACTTAAACACTAAAAACTGAACTGACACTGTTCCAATTCACTATAAACTTCCATGTGAAGCTGCTTTGACACAATCTACATTGCACAAGCGCTATACAAATAAAGATGAATTTAATTGAATTGAATTTCCCCTGTGGTGGGTTAGACAGCCACCGCCACTTGCCACTTTGGCTGGTTGAAAATTATTTTTAAATAGTAGTTTTCTTAAAAGGCAGAGTTTGACAATAAAGATGCCCCAATATGCATGCAAATGTGATCTTAGAATCGAGAATCAGCAAGACTGATAAAACTAATTATGTTTCCAGGAGCAAAATAAAGCAGCTAAATACCGAATGAGAGGATGATCACTCGCGCGCACAGGTGGTGATGTGATGCGTGCGACTGTTTAAAACGCGTGTGCGCTCCCGTTTCCTTGCGTGAAACAACCGTGCCTAAACGCAACTGGTGTGATCGGTTCTCTTTCAAATAGACTAGACAAAAAGTGATGCTCTTGCACTCATAATTTTGCTGCTCTCAAGAGCTCCAGATTTGTCTTTTGGTAAGCAGCACCGATTACTTTCGCTTTAACCAAGCCTAGCGTTAACCTTGTGTGATCATCCTTTCATTATGACACACGGAATGTTTTTCACCTGCTTTCTTTTGCTTACAGGTGTTTTTGGTAATATGGTTTATAATTTTTTTTTACAATAACATTGCTTTAATATGAGATTAACTCCCCATTTATGAGTAGTTACTGGTGATCTGGGACCTTTAGCCAGGACGGATTACTGTGCCTAGTTTTAGATGCACTACAGCAGTGATTTTTTAAATGTCAATAGTTTTTTTTTTTAAAGAAATGTTTTGTTAAATAAATAGTATACAGCTTTATTTTGCTTGTTTTGACACATTTAAAATTTGTGGATCCGAAATAATAATTTATTTATGTTTGGTATGGTCAGAGATAAATTTGGTAAATCCGTAATTTGAGCTCTGAAAAGTAATGAAACCATATGAAACCATGGCCCATTTGCTCATACACGACACACAACAAGTGAAATGAATAAGGGGCATGTGGACAAAACACAAAATCTAAATCAAGTAATTTTAGCATGTCAAAGTCAAATTTATGCAAATAAAATATATTTTCACAACAACAAAATTGTGGCTAGTGAAAATGGCGAGTGGCTAGTAATGTTGGAAATCTACTAGCCACAGCGGCTGGTGATCAAAAATGTTAATGTCAAGCTCTGATTACAGTCCATTTTTTTTGTTACAACTAACCCCCTGTCTGTTACAACTTGAGTTCAGTCGTAAACAAAAATGTATAATTTTGTAGAGGAGGCATGGTACCAGACCCCACCGCTATATCAAATGTCATTGGAGAATGAGCAAATGGTACTTAATTGTACCAATGAGATTGTACGAATTCATTCAAGCCAACGTCTGTCACCACAGTGGTTCGTTATTATTATTATTATCAAATTATTATTATCTACAGAACTGTCTTGAGCATCTGCACTCTTAAATACGATCTCACACGTCTAAAAGCCACCACACGTTCATTAAGTTTCGTCTTCTGAGGCGCAATTCATTTATTATATTAGAAAAATGAAAATTACCACAGCAATTACCTACCGCAGCAAATTACATATTTGGCACCAGTTTATCAGGAAGTAACGATTTTGTTCTCTTTGACCCTTTGGATGGAAACTGTGCTTTAATCACAAATGTTTTATGCGATATTCCAATTTTGCGCATATCACTCTAATTAAATGGAAACATAGCTATTGACAAAATAGGCAGCCTGATCTTACAAGGAAACATAACTATTTTACGTTTTGTCAATTTAGTGGCGAATTCGTACAAGTTCAGTCGTACAAAAAAGTATAATTTTGAAGAGGAGGCATGGTACCAGCAACCCACCGCTATATCAAATGTCATTGGAGGATGAGCAAATCGTACGTAGTAGTACCAATGAGATTGTACGAATTCATACAAGCCAACGTCTGTCATCACAGTGGTTCCTTATTATTATTATTATTATCAAATTATTATTACCTCCAGAACTGTCTTGAGCGTCTGCGCTCTTAATTACCATCTCACACCTCCAAAGGCCACCACACGTTTATTACGTTTCATCTTCTGAGGCGCAATTCATTTATTATAAAAGAAAAATTTAAATTACCACAGCAATTTCCTACCGCAGCAAATTACATATTTGGCACCAGTTTATCAGGAAGTAACGATTTTGTTCACTTTGACCCTTTGGATGGAAACCTTTAATCACAAATGTTTTATGTGATATTCCAATTTTGCGCATATCACTCTAATTAAATGGAAACATAGCTATTGACAAAATAGGCAGCCTGATCTTACAAGGAAACATAACTATTTTACGTTTTGTCAGTTTAGTGGCGAATTCCTATGAGTTTTTAAAAGTTTAAAATGTACAATTTTGAAAATGAGGCGTGGCACCAAACCCCACCCCTAAACCCAACCATTGTCATTAGGGTATAAGCAAATCATGCTAAATTGCACTAATGAGATTGTACGAATTCATAAGAATTAGCCACTAGTTCAAAAAGTTATGATTTGCTGTGAGAGAGCATTGGAATAGAATACATAACATGAAATGTGCACTAATATTACAACCCAACCGGTTTCCTTCCTAATTGTTTTACAGTAGTTACATTTCAGAATATATATATATTACATGACAGTAAATGATATTTTACTAGATATTTTTCAAGACACTTCTATACAGCTTGAAGTGACATTTAAAGGCTTGACTAGGTTAATTAGGTTAACTAGGCAGGTCAGGGTAATTAGGTAAGTTATTGTATTACAGTGGTTTGTTCTGTAGACTATTAAAAAATATATATAGCTTAAAAGGGCTAATAATTTTGACCTTAAAATGGATTTAAAAAAATTAAAACTGCTTTTAATTCGAGCTAAAATAAAACAGATAAGACTTTCTCCAGAAGGAAAAATATTATCAGACATACTGTGAAAATTTTCTTTCTCTGTTAAACATAATTTGGGAATTATATAAAAAAAAAAATATTCAAATGGGGGCTAATAATTGTGACTTCAATTGTATTTTGATGGAAACTGTGCTTCATTCACAAATGTTTTATGCGATATTGCAATTTTGTGCATATCAGTTTAATTGAATGGAAACATAGCTATTGACAAAATAGACAACCTGATCTCACGAGGTAACACAACTATTTTATGTTTTGTCAGTTTAGAGAGTTCAGTCATACGAAAATATATAATTTTGAAAAGGAGGCGTGACACCAAACCCCACACCTAAACCAAACCGTCATTGGAGGATGAGCCAATTGTAATAAATTGTATGAATGAGATCGTACAAATTAGCCAATCAAAAAGTTACAATTGCTGTGAGATAGCGTTGGAATAAAATACATGACAGAATGATTGACCGGATGATTGTAGAACCACAAAAAAGCGCAAGCTGAAGCACTAATATTAGTGCACTATTTCTCACTCATGGCCTTACACTGTAAAAAATGCAGGGTTCCACACAATTCATTCATGTTGTCCCAACACAAATAGATTAAGTTAACTTAACACTTTTAACAAATTTATGTGGAACATAAAAATTTTTATTTGTCCCAATGAAATCTCAAGAATTGTGTTGATTCGGCTTATTTTAAATAAGTAGTTTGAACAAAGAAATAACAACTCAACCGGTTTCCTTTATTGTTTTACACTAGTTACAATTTCTCCTGATTTATTAGCCCCCCTGTTTATTTTTCCCCCAATCTGTTTAACAGAGAGAAGGTTTTTTCAACACATTTTTAAACATAATAGTTTTAATAACTCATCTCTAATAACTGATTTATTTTATTTTTGCCATGATGACAGTAAATAATATTTGACTGTATATTTTTCAAGATACTTCTATACAGCTTAAAGTGGCATTTAAAGGCTTAACTAGGTTAATTAGGTTAACTAGGCAGATTAGGGTAATTAGGCAAGTTATTGTATAACAGTGGTTTGTTCTGTAGACTATGGAAAAAAATATAGCTAAAAAAGGGCTAATAATTTTGACCTTAAAATGTTTTTTTTTTTTTATTAAAAACTGCTTTTATTCTAGCCGAAATAAAACAAATAAGATATTCTCCAGAAGAAAAAATATTATTGGACATACTGCTGTAATTTTTTTGCTCTGTTAAACATCATTTGGAAAATATAAAAAAAAAAATTCAAAGGGGGCTAATAAATCTGACTTTAACTGTAT
>CAIGQZ010035066.1:5406225-5420142 GCA_903798205.1 Danio tinwini
ACTTGCTGCACTTTTATGTATATTTGATTCACTAAAAAGAACCAGTTCATAAGAGTCATTTGTTTGTAAATTAGGCTATTCTGAGAGCGCTGCATGTTTTTGGTTCTTACAAAGAATCAGTTCAAAAGTGTCAGCTGTTTGTGAATCAGACCACATTAATTGATTCATTTAAAAAAAAAAAAAGAAAATGGTTTTTTAGAGTCATTTGTGCACTTGCTGCACTTTCATATATATATTTAATATACAAAAAAGAACCAGTTTATAGGAGTCATTTGTTTGTTAATTAGATTATTCTGACTGTCCTGTTAAGTTTTTGATTCTTATAAAGAATTAGTTTAAAAGTGTCAGCTGATTGTGAATCAGACCACACCGAGTGTTTGATTTTTTTAAACAGTTTGTTAGAGTCATTTGCACACTGGCTGTAATTTTATGTATTTCATTCACAAAAAGAACTAGCTCAAAAAAGTCATTTGTTTGTGAAATGAACTCTGGGTGTGCTGCATGTTTTGATGCTTTTGATTCTAACAAAGAATCAGTTCAAAAGTGTTGGCTGTTAGTGAATCAGACCACATTGATTGATTTATTTGAAAAAAAGAAAATGGTTCGTTAGAGTCATTTGCGCACTTGCAGCACTTTCATATAAATTTGATTCACAAAAAAGAACCAGTTAATAGGAGTCATTTGTTTGTGAACTGGACTACTCTGACTGTGCTGTTAAGTTTTTGATTCCAACAAAGAACCAGTTCAAAAGAGTCAGCTGACCACTGAATCAGAGAATCGAACCACACTGAATGTTTGATATCTTTTTTTAAAATGGTTTGTTAGAGTCTGACTGATTCATACTGACTCATTCATAAAAACATAAAAAATGGTTCGTTAGAGTCATTTGCAGACTTGCAGCAGTTTTATGTATTTGACTCGCTAAAAAGAACCAGTTCATAAGAATCATATTTTTGTGAATTGGACTACTCAAAACTGTGCTGTATGTTTTTTTGTTTCAACTCAAAAGAGTCAGCTATTTGTGAATCAGACCACACTAAATGTTTGATTATTTTAATAAAATGAAAAAAATGTTTGTTAGAGTCATTTGCACACTGGCTGCACTTGTGTATTTTATTCACTAAAAAGAACCAGTTCATAAGAGTCATGTGTTTGTGAAATGAACCCTGGTCTTGCTGTATGTTTTGATTCTTACAAAGTACTAGTTCAAAAGTGTCAGCTGTTTGTGAATCAGACCACACTGACTGATTCATTCCAAAAAAAAGGAAAAAAATGGTGTGTGAGAGTCATTTGCACACTGACTACACACATTCGTGATTTACTAAAAAGAACCCGTTCATTTGTTTGTGAAATTAACTCGGGGTGTGTTGCATGTTTTGATGTTTCTGATTCTTACAAAGAACCAGTTCAAAAGTGTCAGCTGTTTTTAAATCACACCACATTAAATGCCCCAATCATTAATAAAAAAAAATATATGGTTCATTAGAGTCATTTGCATATTGGCTGCACTTTTATGTATTTGATTCCCTAAAAAGAACCAATTCAAAAAAGTAACTCCTTTGTGAATCAGACTACTGTACATCCAACAGATTCACTAAAAGAACCAGTTTGTTTGTTGGTGGACTGTATTTGATTCACTAGAAGGGACTGGTTCATTAGAGTCAACTCTTTGTGAATCAGACTACACAGAATATGCTGTAACTGACTCGATAAAAGAATCGGTTTCTTGTAATGATTCACTAATATAACTAGTCCATAAAGAGTCATTTCCTTGTGAAAATGACCAAACTAGATATGCAGTATTTGATTCATTAAAAATAAATGTATCAATAAAGTCATTCACAATAAAGTGATTCACTAAAAATAAGCCAGTTGTCCGTGATTTGAACTGTGCTTGTCATGTGTTTTCATGACATGTCCAGTCATCATTTTGTTTGTGGTAGCCTATTTTTCCAAACCGTGCTCAATCCATACTCCAAACTTAGTAAAAATATGACTTCTTCTAACATTATTACACCGGAGATTCATTAGCACAGCAGTGAACACTAGCATGGAGAAATATATCTATCTAAGCGTACATATACCCACGCTTTCTTTCTCAGCATTAATAACTAAAAAAGTTACATTCAAAATAAAGCGCAGACTTTCTCAGACATCAGTACACTCCTATTTTGTTCCCTCATAATCGCACAGACTCATTTACCTCATGATGAGGGCAGATAATCAGCGCGAGAGCAGCTCTTAACATCTGAAGAGCTTCATTCATCCAGTGTTTCTCCAGTCCAGCATTTCTCCTGCGGTTGGAGCGTTATTATCATTCTCCTTCATTAGCAGACTCGTTTACCCTCCATGCATCTCAGACCACGCTAATGTAATCCTCTCATGTGCGTTTATCACAGGTTAGAGGTTAACACTCGAATTAAAGAACAACTTATGTGTTTCTGTTCGTTTTTTAAAAGAGCCAAAGTCACACATAATTATTTTATGATAGCACTTTTACATCGTGACATATGTTACACGATTCCAGTGACAAAAAGTGGGGCTGATGTAATGCAACGCAATTAAAACATTTAAGTGAAGTTTATTTATAAACTAATTTCGAGAGGATCACGTGATTATGATTGAACACAGCTGGTCATGCATTAACCATGTATGACCAACCAATCAGACGATTTCTAACCCACTATAAAGAGCCAGGGTTTCTTACTACAGTCATCTTCGTTTGAAGAATCCCCCCTTCCACTCCTACTCCTCCTCTTTTCCTTTCATAGGGCGGCACGGTGGCCCAGTGACTAGCACTGCGGCCTCACAGCAAGAACGTCACCGGTTCAAGTCCTTTAACAGACTGGCTGTCGTTTCTGTGTGAAGTTAGCATGTTCTTCCCGTGCTTGCGTGGGTTTTCTCCGGGTTCTCCGGTTTCCTCCCACGTTCCAAAAACATGCACTACAAGTTAATTGAACAATCTAAATTTAGCACTAGTCAAACTTTCATCCATCAGCATATCTCTCCGTAGCAACTATTTTCTGTCATCAACTCTTACAAAAGGGGGGAGCTCTCGAGATCTACCTGAGCTCAAAGCTCCCCTCTCGCCCAGCAAACGGGAGGGAGCCCAGGGCTCAAGGACCTTTTGGGCTCAGGGCTCTCTCCCGGGACAGCATGCCAAACTTGCTTATAATTAATCATCAGCTAAGTGTGAACTCTTGAAATTACAGCCATTTAAATAACAGACACTGCACTGCATGACCAACAGAATGGTAAGGGATATACACTCACCGGCCACTTTTTTAGGCACACTTACTAGTACCGGGTTGGACCCCCTTTTGCCTTCAGAACTGCCTTAATTCTTCGTGGCGTAGATTCAAAAAGAAACTGGAAATATTCCTCAGAGATTTTGCTCCATATTGACATGATAGTGCCACACAGTTGCTGCAGATTTGTTGGCTGCACATCCATGATGCGAATCTCTCGTTTCACCACATCCCAAAGGTGCTCTATTGGATTAAGTTCTGGTGACTGTGGAGGCCATTTGAGTACAGTGAACTCATTGTCATGTTCAAGAAACCAGTCTAAGATGATTCGCGCTTTTGTGACATGGTGTGTTATCCTGCTGGAAGTAGCCATCAGAAGATGAGTACATTGTGGTCATAAAGGGATGGACATGGTCAGCAACAATACTTAGGTAGGCTGTGGCGTTGGGTACTAATGGGCACAAAGTGTGCAAAGAAAATATCCCCGACACCATTACACCACCACCAGCAGCCTGAACTGTTGATACAAGGCAGGATGGATCCATGCTTTCATGTTGTTGATGCCAAATTCTGACCCTACCATCCCAATGTCGCAGCAGAAATCGAGACTCATCAGACCAGGCAACGTTTTTCCAATTTTCTATCATCCAATTTTGGTGAGCCTGTGCGAATTGTAGCCTCCGTTTCCTGTTCTTAGCTGACAGCAGTGGCACCCGGTGTGGTCTTCTGCTGCTGTGGCCCATCTGCTTCAAGGTTGGACGTGTTGTGTGTTCAGAGATGCTCTTCTGCAGACCTTAGTTGTAATGAGTGGTTATTTGAGTTACTGTTGCTGGAACCAGTCTGGCCATTCTCCTCTGACACCAACAAGGCATTTGTGCCCACAGAACTGCCGCTCACTGGATATTTTCTCTTTTTCAGACCATTCTCTGTAAACCCTAGAGATGGTTGTGTGTGAAACTTCCAGTAAATCAGCAGTTTCTGAAATACTCAGACCAGCCAGTCTGGCACCAGCAACCATGCGACGTTCAAAGTCACTTAAAAAGCCTCCCCATTCTGATGCTCGTTTTGAACTGCAGCAGATCGTCTTGACCTACCTACATGCCTAAATGCATTGAGCTGCTGCAATGTGATTGGCTGATTAGAAATTTGCGTTAACAAGCAGTTGGACAGGTGTACCTAATAAAGTGGCCGGTGAGTGGATACATAAAATGGCTCGTTAGAATCATTTGCACACTGGCTGCATTTTGATGTATTTGATTCACTAAAAAGAAGAACCAGTTTATAGGCACAGTTTTAACCAGTCTAAACTGTGCTGTATGTTTTTTTGTAGTTTTTGTTTTAGTTCAAAAGAGTCAGCTGTTTGTGAATCAGACCACACTGAATGTTTGATTCATTGAATAAAAATCTCTATTAAATTAGGTTATATCCTAACCTACTTGATGCAAATAAAACCTCTCTAACACTAAACATACATAGGCTACTCAGATACTGATGTTGTAAGACTGAGTAACAGTTCTGACTTTCATTTTTCAAACAGTTTGCTAGTTATTTTATTTTCACAATCTGAGGTGAACTATCTGCTGCTGCTTTCGGTAGTATGGCAATAAATGTTACGTAAAATGAAGTTTAAACTCAGATAGGTAGCCTTTAGCACTAAATAAGCAAACAATCATTACCTGAGGTGATCTTTGTCATATGTTGTTGTTCTGTCGTGACGTCGCAGAAATAGAAAGCATTTCTGAAATAGAAATTTTGCACGCCTCTGGTTACGACAAAAACTCCTTTTAACATGGAAAATCAAGCTTTTATTGCCTGTCGCAGTGTCTTGTCATGTATTTAGGACACTGTGCTATCTGTTATGATGTATCGCTGTCAGCTTTCTGTTACATTGGGAAGTACAGTGCATTTCTCTTTTTATGTTGTACAGAAGTCAGTAAAAAAAAGAAGAAGCTGCTGAGTAAATTGCTTTGGGCTTTTGATTATATATTAGTTTTAAGCATGTGAGGCTGAATGTTAGCGCTTTTTCAGCAAGGTTAAAGGTTGTTATAAATGTTAAATGACTTGAATGCCTAGCCTTGACTGGCTTAATGCTTTATAAAATGACCCAATTGTGACTCTGTATTCAATGGACAATTTGTTTTAGAGCTAATTAGATTTGTGTTTTTTCAAAATGTGCAAAACTCAACCCGAAATGTTTTACACTCAATGTTACCAAGGTGTTCCCATGCATTTCATAATCAAAATTGTTGTTTGACTAGTATAGTGTGAAGATGAGTTTGAAAAAGTAGATTTTCCAGAAAATTATGATTAGAAAATGACAACTTTGGGCTACTCTGGAGCTACAGAGTTGTTGTTGTTTTTTTTTGCTGCTTTACTGTATGGTCTGTTGGACAAATTGCTGAACTGTCTTGCAAATCTCTGGGCTTTTAAAGACTTCAAGAACTCTTTCTGAGTTTGGTGTGTTGCTGGCACTACACACTTTGAGGTAGAGATTAGGTGTGATGAGAGGCTTACTCCACGAGACGAGATGATATTTTTACACAATTTTTAGGAAATCTTCAATGATGAAATATATAAATGGAAAATAGTATTTTACTTAATTGAAAAAACTAAATGCAAAACTTTTTATTAGTAGTATATTTTTATTAAATCGACTTGTAATGAATGCTATTTTACTTTTATTCGAATGAATTATATGCTGTAAAGGACAGCAACCCTACACTGTAAAAAAAATAAAAAATAATTTTAGTTTAATTTCGGCAGCTGGGGTGCCGGAAAATACCTGTAAAATAAGGCCGTTAAATTACAGAAATTTACTGTAAAATAACAGGGGTTGAGTTACAGAAATGTATCTGAAATTCAAATTTAAGGAAATTTCTGTAATTTAATGTTCGTTATTTTACAGTAAATTTCTGTGATTTAACGGCTGTTATTTTACGTTTGTTTTTTTCCAGCACCCCAGCTGCCGAAAAAAAACCTTAAAATTAGGGATTTTTTTTTACAGTGTATCTATTTGTGTAGGAAATTTCCTAAATTTTGCATGCATTTCTGGTATTTTGCACGTATCTCTGTCACGTATTTCTTTGCACGTAAAATTTTGCAAGTAATTTCAAAGAACATGAGCATAGGCACAAGTGTTTGACCCCTAATAATAATAATAATAATAATAATAATAATAATAATAATAATAATAATTATTATTATTATTATTATTATTATTATTATTATTATTATTAATCAGTTTAAACATTGCTGTTAAATCAGTAAAATCAGTTTATATAATGTTGGTCTGGAGATGATCCAAGTCAAATTTGGTGAAAACTATTCAAGAAGAGTTTCAAAAAACATGATTTTCCAGATTCAAATTAGAAAATGACCCAACTTTGGGTTGTTGGTGGAGCTACAGAGTTTTTTGTTTGCTGTTTTTAGCAAATTTCTGACCTGTCTGGCAAATTGTTCTATGGGCTTTTAAAGTCTTCAAAAACTGTTTCTGAACATTCAAAAGACTTTTTTTATGATGGGGAAATAATGCAAATTTGGTGTGTTGCTGGCATTAGACACTGAGGCAGAGATTCAAAATTGGCTGTGTTTGCTGTTGAGTACATCCTCTCTCTATGTACCAAAGTTTATAACTTTTACACATTAAGTATTTCTAGACTTCCAAAGAACACATACATAGACACATATGTTTGGCCGCTAATAATAAACATCATCATCATCATCATCATCATCATTTATCAGTTTAAACAGTGCTGTTAAATCAGTTTATATCATAACAAAGCACAGTCTGGATCCAAGTCAAATTTGGTGAAAACCATCCAAGAAGAGTTTTAAAAAACATGATTTTCCAGAAAATTCAAATTAGAAAATAACCCAACTTTGGGTTGTTGGTGGAGCTACAGAGTTTTTTGTGCTGTTTTTACTGTTTGGCAAATTTCTGACCTGTCAGGCAAATTGTTCTATGGACTTTTAAAGACTTCAAGAACTGTTTCTGAACATTCAAAAGGCTTATTTTTTATGATGGGGAAATAATACATATTTTGGTGTGTTGCTGGCATGAGTACATCCTCTCTCTGTGTACCAAAGTTCACATAAGTATTTCTAAAATTCCAAGGAATATGAGCATATAGGCACAAGTGTTTGGCCACTAATAAATCATTTATCAGCAGTGCAGTTAAATCAGTTTATGTAATAACTTTTTGCTAGCACAGTCTGGAGATGATCCAACTCAAATTTGGTGAAAACCATGATTTTCTAGAAAATTCTAATTAGAAAATGACCCAACTTTGCACTCAACTCAACTCAATACATGTAGAGTATAATGTTGAGACTGTCCTCTATCTCTGTGCAAATTTCATTCCTTCAGTGTAAGTGATTCAATGGGTTGTGCCATAGGCATCACTAGGTTGATTTTCGGGATTTTTATGCCCCCCCAAAATTGTACTCAGCCACCCTAAAATATTTAGCCCCCTCTAATACAGATATAAACTTGGTTTTCTAGACTATTTTCACCCTGTTTTTCAGCAAAATTGATGTCAGTAACATTAGCGCAAACATTAACCAAAATTTAAGTCTGATGTTTTCTACAGTGTCCTAAGATTTCATTTTAAGAGATGTGACTTGTAAAATCAACAACTCCACAGAAAGTTCAGTAAATATTCAGAAGAGCATCTCTATGAGGCTGCAAAACAGCAAAACTCTTCATCCAGACTCTAAAAGTCTCCATAAAACGATTGAGTGCTCCTGCTATCAGTTCCCCAACCGCCGATAAAATGCAGCATTTTTCCAGCCGAGTGATCAGACCGCAGACCTGCACGGCTCCTGGGACGTCAAACCTGCTGTAGGAACACTGCAAAAAAATGCTTTTCTTCAGGTCCAAATATCGAAAATTCCAAAATCAAGAAGCATCATCTAAACCACTGTTTCCCAACCCTGTTCCTGAAGGCACACCAAATATGCACAGTACATATTTTGGATGTCTCCCTTACCTGATCTGTTATCTTCAGGTTTTGGAGTCTCTTTTACTGTTCTGATCAGCTGATTAAGGAGTGTTTGATTAGGGAGAGGTTGAAAATGTGTACTGTTGGTGTGCCTTTAGGAACAGGGTTGGGAAACACTGCTTTAGACCAAGCGGCAACCTCCCGCTCTCCCTCAGGAAGCCTACACAGAAGTAACTAAACTTACTCGACTTGGGGGGCTGGCTCCAGGAAATCCAAGTGCTTTCTTACTGCATTGGTAAATTGGCCATTTTTACAGCTGATAAAAACATGTTTACAGCCTGGTACAAAAGATGGCTTTGGTGCATATAGCCATGATTACCCTTCATGACAACTGTGAGGGGGGTGAATTTTTTTATAACTCATCCGTTTTGTTTTTATTAAGTTATATTAAGTCTGCATAATTAAGGGCGTGGTCACTTGAGTGACAGCTAACCCTCGCTGGTCGCTGTCTTGTCACCTCAGCTGATTCCAGCTGATTAGCCACTGATCTCGGCATATACATCGTATTTTTGTTTTGGTTAATGTTTCTTTACACAGTCATTTGCCTTTTGGAATTATTTCCTGCAATTATCAGATGATAGAGCATGCTGTGTGCACTTAATTGTGCTCACAAATTGTTCAAGTTGCCTCCATTTCCCAGGTGAGTGAAATTATATACTTATATACCATCTCTATAAATGTATTTGTTTTATTTAAGATCATTTATCATCTATAACGTTCTTTAGAGCTGTAATGCACTCTAGAATCTGACAGATTGATTAGCTGTAGGCTATAAAACAGTCAGTTGAAGCGTTGTCATACAGTGTTATGCCTGAATTTCATAAATAGCCTTGCATGTACTAACACAGACTATATCTGAAGTGTTTGATAGTAATTCGCGTTTTCCTCCTGTCCAAAAACGTCATAAGAACAATGTTTAGTGGCTCAATGTACTACAGCAGTGTTTTTAAAAGACTAAACACTTTATTGATATGGTGTACAACCAAGCACGTGTGGTCAGGACACAAATGAGTCACAGGTAATGAAGTATTAAGCGTTTCTCCCAAAGTAAAAAGTCTGTCTAAGCCAGGTCTAAGCAAAATGCTGAGAATCCAGCATGCGTCTGTAGGTCTGCTCACTCTCCGCCTCTTCGCCCTTGTTTGGTATCCCGCGATTGGTGCGTTGACATGCGAACAAAATGGCAATAGTTTACAGTCTATGCTCTAGACAAGCAAAAAAAGTTCTTGTTTTTAGAAAAAGCAAATCAAAAGTAACTCACTTGTTGACTTGGGAGTCAAAAATGACCCGGGGACCATTTTAACAGCAGGGAAAAAAAACTTTTTTTTTTTTATCATGAAGTTTGGTGACCTTTTCTAAAATGACCCTAAGATTAGAAACAAAAATGAATAATTTTCTATTTTCATGAGAGCTGCACATATTTAAGGAACAATGGTTGTCCTTCGAGTCATTTTTTTTAGCCCATCAGTTAATCATTTTTACATCACATCAAGAGTTCACACTTTGCTGATGATTGATTATAAAGCTAGTTTGGCATGCTGTCCCGGGAGAGATCACTGAGCTTATAAGATCCTCGACCCTGAGGCTCACTCCTGTTGCAAGGGAAGAAGGGAGTTTGAGCTCAGGTAGATCTCGAGAACTCCCCTGTCATAGTGGCTGAAGAGCAGATAGTAATTGTTGTTATAAAGAGATAAGTATAGTAGGAGCATATCTATGGTGTTGATTTAGATTAGTCAATAAACTTAAGTTGCATGTTTTTGGATGGTGGGAGGAAACCGGGGGACCTGGGGGAAACCCATGTGAGCATGGTGAGAATGTGTAAACTCTGCACAGAAACGTTGGCTAGCTTGGTAAAGACTACAACCAGAAACGTTCTTGCTGTGAGGCAACGTGCCACCCATCTAGGAAGGAGGAGCAGTAGGGATGGAAGGGGGGATTCTTCAAAACGAAGATAGCTGTGATACGTAACCTAGGGTATTTTTAGTAGCTTAGGAATCATCGGATTGGTGCATTGTTAATTGAATAATGCAGGTCCAGCTCCAAGCAATCATAAGCACGTGATCCTCCCGAAATTAGTTTATAAATAAACTTCACAAAGACTACTGGCGCACACTCCAACACACACATCCCAAACACACACAGACACAACAAGAATCTGCTGTTGTGCAAGAATCTAAAGGCGGCAAACGCAGCGCTCAGGAACAGATTAAAACAATTGTTATGTGAACTTGCTGAAGTAAAAAAAAGCCTGCAATGCTTGCCTCACTTTTGTGCTCTTATTGGCCCACTGCTCTAAAACTGAACGTGAATGGATTGGTTAATATCAGCTGTCAATCACTCAGTCAATGCCTTGTGCCTTTAGATGACAGGAGCTACAACCGCGGTAATGTTAAGCGCTGAAGATTGAATAGAGAATGAAAATAAGAGAGAATGAAAATAACACTGACAGATTTTGTTTTAGAAACCACCTAAAGTTACTAATAATGGCACATCTTACTAGTGATCATGTGCTGAATGTTAACCCACCATTTACACTTTTCCATTTACAGTGGATAAAAGACTTCCAGCGGCTTCAAGTCCGCTATGAAAATAACTAAAGCCATTCACTGTAAAGTCTGTGGGACGGGGTTTGTAGGTAACAGCGTTTGCCACTGAATCTACCCATTTTAAGCGCGAGAGGTTCTGTATAATCCTTCATTAAATCCTCACGGTGCTGTCAGCCGTGCAAGCGGCAGCTATATGTAAAATTTACCACAGCTCATGCAAAGACCGTTATTGCTATTAAGATGACATGCAAAAATAAGTTATATATCAATAAAATTTGAGCGATGCCGGCTCAGCATTGTGAAGTTTATTGGTCATCTGAGATGGACGATGGCATCGTCTATCGGCCCAACCCTAGTCTGCATCCACTAGATCCTTTCACAGGGGCACCCAGCTCTGTGAGTTCATCAACTCCTCCAGAAACTATACCTGGATGATGGAAGCTTTCAGTGGTGCTTCTGACGGATCCCACCCCAGTTTGATGAGCTGTTGTCCGGTGTCGGCAGGAGGATTTCTTCTCAGGACACCAACAACAGGCATTACGTCATAATCGCGCCCCTACAAGAGCAAGCTCCTGATTGGTTAATGCGGCGCGAATGTTGGCTAAAGTTCAGATTTTCCAACTCGAGCGATTCGCGTGATGCGCCATTTGTGATTGATTGATTGATTTTATTTGACAATTTTAACAAAAAATACAAACAAGTCCAGTTAGACTAATTCATACATACTTTAAAAACTGTCAAGGATAAAATACACAAAAAAGCCACAGGCTTATTTCCATTGTGGTCCTCGATATTCTTAAAAATGCACAAGCAAATCATAAATGGAGTGCAAACATCATCAGCTCAGCAACTCGGCACAAAAAAAATCCTCAACTTCAACTAAAACAACCCCTTCTGAAAACACTCTCAATTTGAATCTCTTTAAAACTCGTAGGTAAAGCATTCCAAGCAACAGGGCTAGTACACAAAAAAGAATTTCTGCCTGATTCACTCTTAAATCTATAAGGATAAATATCCCTATTACTCGCTCTTGTTGAATGACAGTGCACATCACTAACTAAAACATAATAATTATGAAAATATTTCGGGACCATTTTCTTTAAAATCTTAAACACCATCACTAATTTTAAAATTTTACCCTTTTATCAACTTTGAAAAAATAACTTTGACTATAATGTTCATTATTTAAATGTGTCAGTGGAGGTACTTTCAAAAGAATTCTACACAACTTATTTTGGGCCGTCTGCAATTTATTTTTTATTTTATTAGAACTACCACTGTACCAAAAAACTGCAGCATAGTCAAAGTATGGCTGCACTAATGCACTAGCTAATATTTTTTAAGTTTGGGTATCAAGGAGCTCTGCCTCTGTGCCGCCTCATTCGATCTGTAGGATGTCTATTTGCGTCTTTGCATTGACTTCACATGTAAATCACTCGCGCTTCATCCGTTTTGTGGTGTGAACGCACCGTTGTGGTCGTTTTACATAGCTGTATTCAATTATTATTATGTATGTATAAAACCAGCAGATTTAATCATTCAGTTTCCTTCAGCTTAGTCTCTTTAATTATCAGGGGTTGCCACACCGGAATGAACCACCAACTATTCTAGCTTATATTTTACGGAGCGGGGAGAACATGCAAACTCAACACAGAAATGCCTACTGGCCCAGCCGGGTGACCTTCTTGCTGTGAGGCCACAGTGTAAAACCACTGAGTCACCGTGCCGACTCAAAACCAGCAGATTATACTATATATTTAACATGTCAGGTACTCACTGTTATTCAAGTATCTGCTCAATATAAAAAAAAGATAAAACTGCTTCTTCATTTAAGACTTTTTAGATATTTGGACTAGAAACAAGACAAAAATGCCATAAAATAAAAAATAAAAATAAACTGGTCAGTGAAGAACCGCTCAACAACCCCAGAGCTGTGTTTTTTCAGCCGAGAGACTCACAATCTCAGGCCACATTCCCACCGATCCCTATTCAAATGCAGCTCGGCGCCCGATCTCCGCTGTCTAACATCTGAACTGGGCTGTTTTCTGAGCCGCTGTGTTTCTGACAGCGCAGACGACAGCTCTACTTCAACAGGGAGCTGAACTCATCTTTCCAGGGAAGAGCGTGTCGTCTCTGGAGGAGCAGCGCATCAATTTGCTGTCAGAGACGCCGGTGGGTCGGTGTCGTCGAGGCGCTTTTTGAGAGATAACGCAAGACAAGCAACTTATAGCAGCTCCTGCAGAGCACAAACAGGAGATGAGAGGCTGTAAACGAAACACTGCGGCCGCGGGTCCTGATGACAAAACATATGTCCGGCCCGGTGCATGCTGGGAGATTTGAGGCTTTGTTACACATATAATGTCAGATTTTGTAATGTCAGACACCCTGCAGCCACAACAGTGCTAAGGTAGTTAAACGTGAGCTTTTGCAACTGATTAAAATCAACAGTTTTTTCAGGAGGGATCTGAATGTTTTATACGTCACAGAGATTTATAAGAGTTTAAGATGGCAATATTTTGGTTGGATATAGATGGACACCTATTAAATGTTTCCAATAGTATTGTTGTTTTTTTATATTGTAGCATTCATAGATAATAATTAGAGATATTAAATAGATATAGGGGCTGCACGGTGGTGCAGTGGGTAGCACCATCGCCTCACAGCAAGAAGGTCGCTGGTTTGAGCCTCTGCTGGATCAGTTGGTGTTTTTGTGTGGAGTTTGCATGTTCTCCCCGTGTTCGCGTGGGTTTCCTGTGCTCCGTTTTGCCCCACAGTCCAAACACATGCTTTATATATGAATTGGGTAAACTAAATTGTCTGTAGTGTATGTGTGTGAATAAGTGTGTATGGGTGTTTCCCAGTGCTGGGTTGCAGCTGGAAGGGCATCCGCTGCGTAAAATATATGCTGGATAAGTTGGCGGTTCATTCCGCTGTGGCGACCCCAGATTAAAAAAAAGGCACTAAGCTGAAAAGAAAATGAATGAATAAAAATAGATGTATGTATAAAGAGATAGACATTATCTTCATTTTTTGGTGTTCTTGAAATTGATTTGTTATTTAATGTTGTTAAAATATGATTCTTTTAAACATTTATAATAATAATAATAATAATAATAATAATAATAA
>CAIGQZ010035066.1:5502797-5520933 GCA_903798205.1 Danio tinwini
ACAAGGTTTTAGAACATGATCACAACATGTCAACAAGGTTTTAGAACGTGCTAGCAAAGCTTTAGTATGAAAGCAACAGGTTAAAACCTATTCTAGTGTAGTTTTGTTAAAAATGTGTTACATAAAAAAATACTAGTTCAAAATATGAAAACAGCTTAAAAATATGCTAGCAATTTGAGCACGCATGTAACATGCTTGTTAACAACGCAATAAACATGCGCTGTAAAAAATGGCAGCGATTTTAACGATAATAAAACTGTAAAAATGCTACAGTAAAAATCCGTAACCTGGTTAACAGTACGTTTCCTTAATATATACGGCGAATAACCGTAAATTGAATTCCCAGAATTCCCTGCATGGCACATCACTTTGTATGCTTTTTGTTGACATTTCTATGGATATTTTTAGTTGTTTCCCCATCAGTTATGTACATTAGAGATTTATGTTACATCTAATGTTGTTTACTTCATGACTTTAATTTTATGTGTGTTACTATACTGGTGTTTAGTAGCTGTGTGAATGACACTGAGCACCTTCTATACACTGATACACTTTTCTGCTTGTGGGAAAAGTTGTTTGTGATGAGCATTGGTTCATTATGTAACTTTCTTATCACCACCTGCATATGGCTGTGTTTACCTGTCTATCTGTGTAACAAATGATGTGGAATGTAGATGTTGGTAATTCAAAATACAAACATATTATCTCTAAAAACTACGGTATTTTACTCTAAAAATGAGAAATTACTTTTACGGTTTGTACCGTATTTTTAACTGTAATATACTGGCAACCACAGCTGCCATTTTTTTACTATAAATTTTATGGATTTATTTTTTACAGTGTGCTAGCAATGCTCCAAAACACATCATTGTTGTTTAACAATAAGCTAAAGCATTCGAACAATGTGATAAAATTGAAATTAACCACTATAAATTGGACAAAACATAATATAAAAAAAGCACATTCATTTTGAACAAACCTAATCAAACCTACAGTATTTAGGGTGACAATATGGTTACCGTGGTAAATGGTTTGTAAAAAGTGAAATGACTACCGCCATCAGGAATGCAATTACAATTATTTTACACACGGCCAGTACAAAACCTGTTAAATGAGGTGAAGCCAGCCGACACAGTCACTGATCAGGGGTCGTAGCATGCTAGGAATGGGTTCATAACACGAGAAAAATTAAATTAATTGCATCCAAAAGGTTGCGTGTCACAATTACTTGACTTCGATCTTAGCGGATACATTTAAAAGCCTAAACGAGGTCACCGTGACCTGGATAATCCTCAAAGTTTGTCTCAGAGCTTCACCTACAAGCCCTGTTTAGTTTTTTTTTTCCTGAAGAATTTATCAGGCGCTGGGAAATGATTAATTTTTATAACCAGCGCCGCTGATTTGGTTCCCTTTCTCGCACTCAAATGAAGTGATAAAAATGCTCTATTAGGCCCTGAATAAATGAGCTATGGTAATACTCGCTCTGGTTTTGCCGGAGGGCGAAGCGTCATTCACCAATTAGCCGAACAGCAGGACCAAGGGCCCGTCGGGAGGTTCACCTGTCATGGAAGAGGAGAAAACCTGCGAATGGCTTTAATTCCTGCAGGTTCCACAGCCTACGACTGACAGCAGGGAAAGCCATGACAGCATCAATCTCGAAGCAAAAAATGACGGAGCTTTCCAGAGAACAAAGAACAGGGGGGATAAATGGTACAAGCTTTTAAATCTACGGTGCAGATTTTACATGCTGCTGAAATTAAATGCTCCACTATCTGAAGCCAAGCTTACGCCATCATCCTCTTACACTTCCAGAACATTACGTCTTTAAAAACAAGAGCTTCTTTAAGCCTGCCATTGTTTGATCAATCAGGGAGATGCGTATAAACAGACTTGATTTCAGATAAAATGTAGGTCATCTGTCCGTAGAGAACATCAAAAATGGTGCACAATTTGATGAAAAAAAATCTGAACATGTGCAGGGTTTAATTTACATAGGTGATGTGGAATGGAACTCTGAACCAATGAGATTCTCTCATGGGCGTGGCTATGCATTGAGATGGTCTATTAGAGCATTAGTGCCCCCGCCTAGTATATTTTCCATTCACTTTGCAATCGAAAACTCATAACACAAGAAGAATTAAATAAATTGCAATCAACTTGTTGTAGGTCACAATTGCTCAACTTAGATCTTAACAGACACATTTAAAAGTGCAAATACCCTGTAAACGAGGTCACTGTGACCTGGATAATCCTCAAAGATGGCCTATTAGAGCATTAGTGCCTGCCCGGTTTATTTGGTGACACTTTCGGTGTTTGGTGGTCCACGGTGTTTGTCTGAATAACACAGTTGAGAAGAACCTGAGAAGTTGAGTGTTAGTAACTGCACTGTGGACAGGGTTTTGGGCTGCTGCTGCTTAGAATCGCACACTAAACCAAAGCTGGCAACCCGGGGGGTGTTACAGACTGTATGTTACCAAAAAAGCTGAGGACCGGGGGCGGGGTGGGTCTGAAATACAGGAGACTTCCGAGAAAAACGGGAATGTTGTCAGGTCAGGCTATAGATGAACTGAGTTAACTAAATTGGCTGTAGTGTATCAGTGTGTGTGTGTGAATGTGAGAGCGTATTGGTGTTTCCCAGTAATGGGTTGCAGGTGGAAGGGCATCCACTGCGTAAAACTTATGTTGGAATAGTTGGCAGTTCATTCCACTGCGGAGACCCCTGATAAATAGGAGACTAAGCCAAAGGAATGAATTTAATAAGATTAGTGAAGGGCGGCGCGGTGCTGCAGTGTGTAGCGCTGTCGCCTCACAGCAAGAAATTCGCTGGTTCGAGCCTCAGCTGGGTCAGCTGGCATTTCTGTGTGGAGTTTGCATGTTCTCCCTGTGTTGGTGTGGGTTTCCCCTCGCAGTCCAAACACATGCGCTATAGGTGAACTGGGTAAGTTAAATTTTTCCGTAGTGTATGTGTGTGAAAGAGAGTGTATGGGTGTTTCCCAGTACTGGGTTGCAGGTGGAAGGGCATCCACTGCGTAAAACTTATGCTGGAATAGTTGGCAGTTCATTCTGCTGTGGAGACCCCTGATAAATAAGTGACTAAGCCAAAGGAAGATTAACAAATGAATGAATTTAATAAGTTTAGTGAAGTGGAACCTAACCTGGTCCAATGAGATTCCACTATGGGTGGGACTACCAATAAGATTACGTATTAGTGTCTGCCCAGTATTTATTATTATTTTTTTTTTCCAATAGGGATTTTTTAAAGTCTGTGATAGTGTTACGTCATGAACCAAACCAAATATTACAAATATTTGTGGATTTGTGAAAATATATTGTACAGTTCAACAACAACCACATATACAGTAAACATATATAGTGTTATTCATATATCTGAATAGTGAAATGGGACTCTGGTCCAATGAGATTCTGCCTTGGGCGTGGTCATGCATTAACATAGCCTAACAGAGCATTAGTGCCCACCCAGTATATTTTTCATTCACTTTTCCAATAGATTTAAAAATTCAGTTAAAACATTAAGTCATGAACCAAACTAAATATTACAAATTTTGTCAAAACTATAATAAATACTGCACATTTCAACAACAACACAAAAAATATTACATTTACAGTGTTTAATTGATTAAGTTTAGTACAGTGGAATTAACCCTAACCTGGTCCAATGAGATTCCACTATGTGCTGTGCCACCCAATGAAATCACGTGTCTGCCCAGTATATTTTCCATTCATTTTTCCAATAGAGATTTTTTTAAAGTCTGTAATAAAGTGTTACGTCATGAACCAAACCAAGTATTACAAATATTTGTGGAATTGTGAAAATAAAAATAGTGTACAATTCAACAACAACAACCCAATCAATACATATATAGTGTTATTCAAATATCTGAAAAGTGAAATGAGACTCTGGTCCAATGAGATTCTGTCATGGGCATGGCTATGCATTAAGATGGCCTATCAGAGCATTAGTTCCCGCCCAGTATATTTTCCATTAATTTATCCAATAGGGATTTTAAAAACTCTGCGTTAAAATGTTATGTTATGAACCAAACTAAATATTACACATTTTGTCGAGTTATAAAATACTGCACAATTCAACAACGAATAATCTAAAGATTTACAGTCTTTAATTTAATATGTTTAGTGAAGTGGAACTAACCCTAACCTTCATATATTTCAAGAATCACCAAACTTGTTGCTGGAGGTCTGGTGTCCTGCAGATTTTAGCTCCAACCCTAATCAAACACCTGAACAAGCTAATCAAGGTCTTACTAGGTATACTTGAAATACCCAGGCAGGTGTGTTGAGGCAAGTTGGAGCTAAACCCTGCAGGGCACCGGACCTCCAGAAACGAGATTGGTGACCCCTGATATATATGAACAGAGAAATGAAACCGATTCAACGAGAATCCATCGTGGGCTGGGTTACCCAGTGAGATTACCTATTAGTGCCTGTCCACTATTTTTCTATTATTTTCTCTCAAAAACGACTTTGTTAATGTGCTAAAAGCAAATCAGCCAACTACACAAAAAACACAACGTTATAAACTCTCCTTTTAAGCAAGAATATAGAAATTGTATAAAAAGACAAAAGTAGTATGACAATAAAAAAGGTTGAGGGCTTTAACAAGGAAAAAAACAGTACCATGAAGCTTTAGACATGTTCGACATGTTCAACATGAAGCACAGCTGCAGCCGGTGATCAACGAGATTAGCCGAGCACAAGCGGGGGCGGAGATAAAAACGGAGCTGTCAAGCCGGACACTTCAGGGGCTCAAAGTTGCTGCAGTCATGATGACCGGTCACATGGCGTGATCATTTAATTATTGAAATAACAACAAAAGGTTTACAGTACAAATAAAACAAAATACAGTCTCTACAAACTATAGTTCATTTTTAACAATAAGGGAATTATGAATTATATTTAAGTAGCCTACATAACAAACGCATGAGAAATAAGGGGGAAACCAGAGGGCACATAAAAAGGAAATAAATACCCACGAATAGGATTATTTTGGATAATGAAAGCATTTTTAAAAAGCACTTTAATTCAAAGAGATGACCAAAATAAATGAGCTACACTTTAAGTAGACATTTCCCAGAAAGAGCAGGTACATCAATGTACATTTCTGCATAAATAGCTTGACAGGAAATAGAATATTTTAGAATTATATATTTTTATATTACATATTTTTATATAACATAATTTGCTAAGAAATCATCAGGATCAATGATGATAATTATTTTATAACAAGTCTGTAAGAGTTATTTGAGTTAATATTTAGATTATTTACTAAAATATATCATTCAAATCGTCATAGTCTTTATGAACAAATTATTTATCAAAAGATGATACTGCAGTAAAACATTTGTAGTCTTTTAATAAGCATCATGTGTACAAGATAGAGATAGTATGAACAATTAATTGTTTGTTTTGAAATTTGTGAGACGGAATTTGTCCAATAATAAACGCGAAACACACGTGGTTGTTGTCATGCGGTGAACTCGGCCAATCGTGTTATATTGGTGTCGTCATCTTAGCTCCAGCAGGCCCTCTTCAGATGCTGCGCGGGCTGAGTCAGTCGTCTGATCTCTGAGCGCTGTCGCAGTACTTTGATGCCACATGTGACAGTCACATGACGTCGGTGCAGCATCAATCCGGCCAAAATTTCTAACCGGCATGCACAAAGACAGATTTCAATCGATTTGCCCAGCTCTGCATGAAGTCGAACGCACCTTTTGTGAATGACCGTGAAATTACAAACGACAAAAAAACTATGCTTACATATACAAAATATGTAAGTATTTTGACAGAATGTTTTGAGCTTCCTTACATAATCTGAAAATAAGTTGATTCATTATCAAGAAAAAGATTTAACGAAAGCATTTAGTTCTGTTTAAGTTCACAAGTCCTTCATTCATTTATTTTCCTTTGGCTTAGTCCCCCATTTATCAGGGGTCGCCACAGCGGAATGAACCGCTAACTATTCCAGCATATGTTTTACACAGCGAATGCCCTTACAGCTGTACTGGAAAACACCCATATACTCTCACATACACACACACACACACACACTCATACACTACAGCTAATTTAGCTTATTCAATTGACCTCTATCGCATATCTTTGGACTATGTGTGGTTTATTTATAGGGGTGTGACGAGACGCCTACTCCACGAGACGAGACGAGACACAAGATTGGGTTCACGAGAACGAGACAATTTGTACACTATTTTAAAGAAATCCTTAATGATGAATATCAATGGAATAATCTTAGAATTAAAATATTTAGCTAATATATGAATAGAAAATAGATTTTTATAAAAAATCTAAAAATCAAAAAATGCAACACAATTTCTGTGTTTTTTTTATTAACTTGTAATGAATTTAATTCCATTTTTATGTATACAATTTTCCCAATTATTCCCATTTTATGTATGCAATAGTTTTATATTAGTTTAAATTGAATTCTATGCAATGAACATGCAAACACTGCAAAATATTTGTTAATATTTAAATAGAAAATAGCAAACTCTACTGACAGGCTTTTCTCCTATAGCATTTCAGAGTATTTACATTGTTTGATGGTCAATTCAGATTTTCTGACAGTGTCTGATTTTTTTTGATGACCTGCTTACATTTATTATCTTTTAAATGTGACTTGTACACGATTGACTGCAATTACACAGCACAATGCAAAAGGCGCAATGACCAGAAAAAAAAAGCGGGCGCTGACTAACAGCTGATAATAAGGCGCTCTTTTTTTTTCTCCATTCCTGTATTTATTCAGTTCACATGGTTTCATTTTTTTCTTGACAAGTTGTTTTGTTGTAGTTTATGACAAAACACGTTCTCATTTGGCCATTTTCTTTTAATCTAGGCCTGTTTTAAACCAGTAGGCATCTCGATGTAATATTCATGGCGTGATTTCTGACCGTGATGTATGCAACAGTATTATTTAATGTTGATTACGTGGCGGATGGTGCGCTCTCTTTCTCTCTTGTAAACATGCTTAAATACTTGTGCTACATCACACATATAAAAGCTTTTTTAGTCCCTGTGTGGAATTTGGTCACTTGAACCAGCAAAAGAAAATGTCCGCTTTTCACGTACAGCATAAACGTGTTTGGTAATGATGAAGGCGGGTGTGTTGAGTCTCCAGCAGTTCAGTATGTGTATGCGCGCTTAGAGATGTGTGTAGCTGCAGACAATATTGTGTCAAACAGCTGTGTGGACTGCCCTATCGCAAAATGCGGCTAAAAGTCCTACACGATGGTAGCCTGATAGTTTGATTTCGGTGTTTACATATGTGTACTGCACTTCAATAATGCGACTTTCAGCACATCTAAAGTGACATTCCATCCCGTGGTAATGTTCATGGTTAATTTGAGTGGCTATAGTTGTAGCCTCTGCTTGGACATCAATAACGCAGCAGCCCTTTGGCCGGTGAGAAAAAAAAACGGTTACGTCACACCCGCCCGCCCAACCGAGTGGCATGTGCAACACAGAGGCCAGCCTTACCAGGTATTTGCGGTTTAAATTCAATCCTGCTTCCAATCTTCAATGCTAATTTTACCCTCAAGCTCCATCATGAGAACATCTACTCACGAGACAACTTATCACCTCGACGAGAAACTCGTCGTGATTTAATCTCGCGAGATCTCGTCCAACGAGATCTTGTCACACCCCTATTTATTTATAAACTAATTTCAGATGAACACTGACACAATAAATTACCAGAGCTTTTGCTCCAGTCATCTTCGTTGGAAGAATCCCCCCTTCCACCCCCACTCCTCCCTTTCTCCGATAGGGCGGCACGGCGGCCAGTGGGTAACACTGTTGCCTCACAGCAAGAACGCCGCTGGTCCGTTCCTCTTTGGGCCAGTTGGCGTTTCTGTGCGGAGTTTGCATGTCCTCCCCGTGTTCGTGTGGGTTTTCCCCGGGTTCTCCGGTTTCCTCCCACCATTCAAAGACAGGCACCATAGGTAAATTGACTAATCTAAATAGCATCCTAAGGCAACGCTTAGTCAGATATATCCCAGCAGTTCACAGTAGGGGAGTTCTCGAGACCCACCTAAGCTCAAACTCTCCTCTCGCCCTCCAAACGAGAGGAAGCCCCCGGCTCAAGGATATTCTGAGCTCAGAGCTCTCTCCCGGGACAGCATGCCAAACACGCTTTATTACAAATCATCAGCTAAGTGTGAACTCTTGAAGGGAGAAACTGGAGCACCCAGAGAAAACCCACACCAACACAGGGAAAACATGCAAACTCCACACAGAAATGCCAACTGGCCCAGCCAGGACTCGAACCAGTGACCATCTCGCTGTGAGGCGACAGTGCTAACCACTGAGCCAGAATGCAGCCATTCGTCAGTTCTTCAACATTTTAGACAAAAATAATCACTGGAGTTTTTACTTCTAAAACTCAACTCTTTTACACTCTATATAAACAGAAATTGGTCAAATAACCTGTTGTGGCAGCTTGGAACAAAAGTTCAGATTAAAAAAAAAGAAGAAATGGCTTTCTAATCGCTTTGTCACAGAGTTGGACTGCTGCTATGAAGGGAAAAACAAATGGGATCTTCTCAAAGAGTTTATGTCAGGAAGATGAGTTTGGACCCGTTTTTGAGAGCCAGAGAGACGCCAGAAGACTTACACAACTATTCAAATCATCAGACAAAAGCAAAACAAGATGGCTGGCATCACACGTAACCTGTTACAGCATGACAAACAGTCAGAGCAAAGCGAGATTTACATCCGCATTAAATATAAAAATACTGAGAGAAACAAATAAAATAAATCTCAAATTATCTGAAACTTTTGCAGGCCTTGAAAATGCCCTGTCAAAATTCCATGACTTTTCCAGGTTTTCCATGACCGTATGAACCCCGTAGCATTTCCAGGATTACACTAATTGACCAAAGTATCAAGGTGAAACACACCCAGAGGTTTTCAGTATCCAAGCAGAGCGCTGATATTTCTAGGCCGCCGGGGGAAAAAATAAAAGAATACAAAAGTACGAAATTGAGTGAAAGATGTGCTCAGAATGAAGCAGGTCAGTGTTTCTCCAGCTCCGAGTTTCCACACCCCCGCCGGCGCTGTTTCCCTTAGGATGTGACAGCCAAACAATAGCAGCACGAAACGCCGTAACGAGGGGAGAGAGAGAGAGAAACGGTGAGACTCGGCTAATTACGGTGCACCTCATTTTTTTTCTGACCCCTCTCAATTTGTGTCTCTTCCGGTGTTGGAGAAATGCAGCCAGAGGAGGCTTTACACTGGCAGAGCTCCAGCGGAAATCAGTCAAGCACAGAGACAGCAGCAAAACTCACTAAAATTAGACACCGTGCTTCAACTTCATCCTTCACTCGCTTACATCTCGCAATAAATGAAGCTGTTTTATGCAAGTCGTTCTCTGTGCTTCTTAATGAACACACTGGCTCATTTATTTTAGTTAAACATTTGGGTTTATTAGAAAACGATTCAGAAAACGATTCACTGATTCATTCAGTTATGATAATGGGGAATATGTTAGAGAATTGGTTTGGTTTGATGGTTCAAAAATATGAATTTGATTATTATAATAAAAACTAGAAAATCCAATTCATTCCAGAGTATTAGTTTGCCTGCACTGGTTCATAAAATGATTCATGATTCGTTCAGTTATAATCATGGAAACGCTTTAGAGGACTAGAGAATCAGTTTGGTTGGGCAGTTCATTAGAACTTGTATACAGAAGGATTCATGATTCATTTGAACACAAATAAAAACTGAATTTTTGATTCATTTTAGTGAATTAGTTTGTTTGGGCAGTTCATTAGAACTTGTAAATAAAATGATTCATGATCCATTTGAACTCAATAATGAAAAAAAGACATTTTGATTCATTTTAGAAAATCAGTTTGGTTGGGCAGTTCATTAGAACTTGTAGATTTAATAATTCATATCTGAACACAATAATGAAAAATTACATTTCGATTCAGTTTAGTGAATCAGTTTGATTGAGAAGTTCATTAGAACTTGTATATAAAATGATTCATGATTCATTTGAATAGTTGAAAACTAAATTTTCGATTCATTTTAGAGAATCAGTTTGGTTGGGCTGTTCATTATAACTTGTAGGTTTGGATTCATGATTCAATTGAACAATAATGAAGAATTACATTTCAATTCAATTTAGAGAATCAACTTGTTTGGGCTCTTCATTAAAACTTGTATATAAAAGGATTTATGATTCATTTGAACACAATAAAGAAAAATTACATTTTAATTCATTTTAGAGAATCAGTTTGCTTGAGAAGTTCATTAGAACTTGTATATAAAATGATTCATGATTCATTTTAAACAGATGAAAACTCAATTTTCGATTTATTTTAGAGAATCAGTTTGGTTGGGCAGTTCATTAGAACTTGTAGATGAAATGATTCATGATTCGTTTGAACACAATAATGAAGAATTACATTTCAATTCATTTTAGTGAATCAGTTTGTTTGGGCTGTTCATTAGAACTTGTAGATGAAAGGATTCATGATTCATTTGAACGCAAAAATAAAACCTAAACTTTTGATTTATTTTAGAAAATCCGTTTGATAGGGCTGTTCATAAAACTCTGGATAAAGTGATTCATGATTCCTTTGAACACAATAATTTTTACAGAATTTTTGGAAAATCAATTTGTTTGAGGCGATTTACTACAACCTGAACATAAAATGATTCACAATTCATTTGATTTCAGTGATTGAGAAAGTGTTAGTATGGACAGATCCACAGAATAAGTTCACAAAACTATTAACCGATTCATTCAATCACAATAATGTAAACTGAACATTTCTAATTCCTAATAAGAGAATCAGTTTAATTGAACAGAATCAGTGCATAAAATGATTCGCAATTAATTTCACTAGAGTAAATAAAGGTAAACATTTCCCATTCATTCTGTTTCCAAACACATTAGAATCTCTTAACAAAAAAGGCTTACAGATTCTATTGGTTTTTAATGAATCAGTTGATCAGAATGATTCATTCTTAAGCCTAACTGATTCAGTTCGAACTCTTAAAACACTGAATGATTCAGTCATGGCACCTGGAAGACCTGGAAAAATTTTATCGAAATTCTATTCTTAACAGCTTCAGTCCCCGTTCGATTCACCGCTATACAAAAGGATTCTTCAAAGTTGCCCTTTTATGCTCCACAAAAACAAAAGAAAAAAGAAACTCACATGGGTTTTTAAACAGCACAAATACAACTTTGAGTGAACTATTCCTTAAACTAGCTTGTAGCTTGGCAAGTCGTAGTTTGAATCTAGCTTTCCCAACACTGCCAAATCCCACATGTCCCAGGAAATGCATGCGTCTGGAAGAGGAAAAGAAAAAGCGAGATTCAGAGAGCGAGAAACAGTGCTAAACATCACAACAGTAAAAAACGCAAATGAAGCCAAAGAATGTTGGGGTTGCTTTCAGACGCCCAAATTCTCCCTCACGATTCGCCGAGTTTGCCAACTGCGCGCGTAAAAATTAGCATTTCAATACCTCTGAGGGATATTCATTACAAAAGGCTGAAACCTACTATCACTTCTCATTTTTATAACCCTCTTTTTCATTCTCTGTCTCTTTGATAAGCGCGTGGAGAAACGGGGGCGAGTGGAAGAGCAGAGCTGGAAGGAAAATGTTTAGGAGAACAAGCGGCACTTTGTTGCAGTTTTTTTTTTTTGCTGACTCACGCAACGATATCAGCTGACGATCAAATGCAAATCGGCTGGAAAATATCATTAGGATGAAACTGCTGTGGAAATAAGAGGCTGAAGCGGATCCTTTCAATGACGAGCTCTTGATGGAAGTTCAGAAAGCTTATTATCAACCCATTTAAAAGGACAGCTCAGTCGAACGCCATCATTTTGCTATTATTTACTTGCTCTAGTATTGTTTTTACATTAATACACACAATTTTTGTAAATGACACAATGTTTAACTGTAAAACGAACTGTTTTTTACTGTAGGTAAGTTATGCGGTATGTTACTGTATTTTAAAGTTGCATCGTAAAAATGACTGTGTATTTACAGTGACAAAACTCTTGTCGTTGATACCAGTTGTAAGAGCAACAAATAATAACTTGACTTCTAGTTGATCATTGTTAAAAGTGGCAGAAGGTCGATTTTTTTGATGAATCATCTGTTGAACTGCATCATCACAAATACTGCAGAAGACCTACTGCAACCCACACAGACCCAAGATTTTCACAGAAATCAGTCAAGTTTGGTGATGGAAAAATCATGGTTTGGGGTGACATTCAGTATGGGGGTGTGCGAGAGATCTGCAGAGTGGACGGAAACATCAACAGCCTGAGGTATCAAGACATTTGTGCTGCCCGTTACATTACAAACCACAGGAGAGGGCAAATTCTCCAGAAGGATAGCGCTCCTCATACTTCAGCTTCCACATCAAAGTTCCTGAAAGCAAAGAAGGTCAAGGTGCTCCGGGATTGGCCAGCCCAGTCACCAGACATGAACATTATTGAGCATGTCTGGGGTAAGATGAAGAAGGAGGCATTAAAGATGAATCCAAAGGATCTTGATGAACTCTGGGAGTCCTGCAAGAACGCTTTCTTTGCCATTCCAGATTACTTTATTAATAAGTTATTTGAGTCATTGCAGAGATGTATGGATGCAGAAGACATGATCATATTTTATTGTGGTAAAATAAGTGTAATCTAGAGGCCTTTGCCTTTAATATAAGCCACTTCTGATACCAAATGATCAACTAGAAGTCAAGTTATTATTTGTTGTTCCTAAAACTCTAAGAGGCGACATAACTTTTGTCAGGTAGTGTACAATACTGTAAATACATATACAGCAAGATAAATGGTGCTGTAAATGTAAATAGAGGACATCCAGAGGAAACACTGTCTGCGCCGAGCACGCAGTATTCTTAAAGATCCCTCTCACCCTGCTCACAGACTGTTTTCTCTCCTGCCTTCTGGCAGGCGCTTCAGGCTCCCCCGGACAATAACCAGCAGACTAAAGAACAGCTTCTTCCCCAGAGCTGTCTCCCTTTTGAACTCTGCTCCCCACTGACTTTTTGCCCCCCTAATACACCCCCCACTCTCCTTATAACTCAGACTCCTCATAATCACTGCACTACTTAACATTTGCACATTTAAAAATTGCACATATTTATTGCACTGATTCATTCACTTATTTGAACTGTACACACCCACTGCACATGTACATTTGTAATTATGTACACACCCACTGTACATATACATTTGTAATTATGTTTATCTATCTGCACACTTCTGATTATTAATAGCAACCTGTACATTTATCCATCTATTGTAAATCTGTTCATAGCTAACACAACCTGTATATAACGTTCATAGTACATCCATTTGTAAATATCACCATAGTTTTTCTATAACTGCACTTTATAACTTATACCTGTATCCTGCACTTGCTGCTATTGCACTCCTGGTTAGACCTAAACTGCATTTCGTTTCCTTGTACTTGTACATGTGTGATGACAATAAAGTTGAATCTAATCTAATCTAAAAAATGCAGTTTTATAGTTGTAACTGATTTACAGTATGTTACTGGTAAACGGCTGCCAGTAATTTAGTGTAGATTGTACAGGAAATTGTTAACCGTGCACTAGGGCTGCACAATATTGTAATATTTATTTATTCTGCTTATATAGGTTTAATTTTCTGCTATATTTCATGGCCATTCTTTTACACATACGTTTCAACCGGTAACATTGGCGATAACATTGTTTACTAAATACTCATTGTAAGAAACTAATCCTAAAGTAAAACATTATTCAAAAACTGAAGCTTTAAAATGCTAATCCAGGAGTAGGGTTGGGCGATGTTGACCAATTTGGCATCGTACGATGTCTAATGTGAAACATCGCGATGGACGATGGCATCGTCGTCGTAGCCGATTCATAACAAATAAATTAATTGTAGCCTACCGTTTTCACTACCTGATCCACATGGTCTTTGTTTTACCCATAACCAAACCATAAATAAATAAAGTTACACACAAATTACCACCTGTCAATCACTTTTTTCCGCGAGACTCTGGCATGCATAGACAAAGTGATCTGTGTCTGCATAATGGCTTTTCCCCACAGCTGCTGGAGGATTTGTATTGTGATTGATAACTTCTTTATTTTGTTATTATTATGAGGAAATAATAACAAGTAAAGATGCTAGAACTCGAGCGTTTTGGTTGCATATGCGCCGAAATTTTATGCAACCTAAAAATATATTTGAAAGCATTTGTGCGAGTGCATAAATTGTTGCCGTGTGACCTGTTTTCACAGCAAAATCCTCACTATGTTCGCGGATTTAGGAGACATTTATGCAGAATGCATCTTTGCACCTAAAAACGCCAAACGCAGCGCTCAGGAACAGATTAAAACAATTGTTATGTGAACTTGCTGAAGTAAAAAAAAAGCCTGCAATGCTTGCTCCGCCTTTGTGCTCTTCTTATTGGCCCACTGCTCTAGGACTGAACGTGATTGGATTGGTTAATATCAGCTGTCAATCACTCAGTCAATGCCTTCTGCCTTCAGATGACAGGAGCTACAACCGCGGAAATGTGAAGCGCTGAAGATGAAAATAACACTGACAGATTTTGTATTAGAAACCATCTAAAGTTACTAATAATGGCACATCTTATTAGTGATCATGTTGAATTTTAATCCACCATTTACACTTTTCAAAAGGTGGATAAAAGACTTCCAGTGGCTTTAAGTCCGCTATGAAAATAACTAAAGCCATTGTAAAGTCTGTGGGACGGGGTTTGCAGGTAACAGCGTTTGCCACTGAATCTACACATTTTAAGCCAGAGAGGTACTATATAATCCTTCATTTAATCCTCATGATGCTGTCAGCCGTGCAAGTGGCAGCTATATGTAAAATTTAACACAGCTCACGCAAAGACCGTTATTGCCATTAAGATGACAGGCAAATAATAAGTTATATATCAATAAGAATGTGGGGTGGGGTGATGGATAGTGATGCCGGCTTAGTATCGTGAAGTTTATCGGCCATCAACGATAGACGATGGCATAGTCTATTAACCCAACCCTTTACAGTAGGTGGCGCCTGTTAAACAGCAGGAATAACAGTGTTGTCTTGGTGACTGCAGTAAACAAAGCGGCGCAATGTGAAATCCAGCATGATTTTATCGACATCATTCTGATATTCAAAGATTAAATTCAGCAAACTTTAGCATACAACTATACATTGTACAATCAAAAATGACACAATATTTAATATCTTGTAAAATAGGATTTAACGCTCCTGTGAAATTAAAATAACGTTTTCTAGATGTTAGCATTAGTCTGTTAGCCTAAGCTGGTGTGGTACAAAACAATTACGTTTAGAAGACGTAAAACCAATATAAAAAATTTTGCAGTTTGTCACTTCCGCCTAAATGAATCCACGTTTCCATACAACGTTTTTCATCAAATCTTGACCAATCAAGCGCTCTCTAGTATTTGACATGCCCCGCCCCCTTCTCATTTGCTTTTTATTTGATGTGATTAATCTCAACCACTCTGACAGGCAAAGTTGTGATTAAAACCACACAGCCACACTAAAACCACACTATTGGCTTTTTTTTTTAAGGGGAGGAGCTACTCTATGACACCGCCCTCTCTGCTTTTTATAATTGAGACTACAACATACATTGCATAAAAACTGCACACTTCACGGTACCTTTAAGACTTTTTAATACTTTATAAATTTCTTTACATTGCTTTATGAAGTTTAAAACATTTTAAACTCACCCTGTTCTGTTTCTATCTTTGAACAAAAGCAAAAACAAGTTGGTAAGACTTCGCTAATACACAACATTTAGATGGCCATTGTAGTACTGAGAGCAACATTTAAATGAATAGGTAAATATTTGCTGAGCTCTTCAGTCTTAATAACAAAAATGAACCACGGAAATGATTGCGTTTACTCTCAAATCAAGTTTCTGGTTCATACTAATTACGTGAACTCTCATGAACCCATCAGCAAAGCAGCCTGGGAACATATTTTACTCGTTGCTTTCATACTTGGGCTAAAAACCCAGCTCCTTGGTCTCCGTTCAAAAGGTATTCCTGGCAGAAGCGAATCATTAACGTAGTGCAAAAATACAAGCGGCAGCTGTTTGCAACACAATCTATGCAATGATTAGGGTTGAAAGGATGCCAAAGTCACTGTTTTATTCATGCGATTGTTACATAGCATATACCAACAAAACATTACACACAGAACGGCACTTTTGCTGAACGTACTGCGAAAATGCAAATATATTCAAATGAGAAATCTCCTCTAATATAACCGCGAGCAGGAAAATATGCATATTTCATTAATTAAATCATGACATTCAGGACAAATCTCCAAGTATGAAATCAGCCTAAATCAAGTACATAAAACCACGTCAAGTCCAAAATGTCAAGAGTTTTGGCCCGGGCATAAAAAAATAAAAAGTGCATATTAAATTAATGAAATGATTACATTCAGGATGGCTGGTGAAACCAAATGAACCGAACTCTGATGAATGAATCAGGGGGTGTTTTGAAAATCAGGTAACAATTTTGTGTGTAATAGACGTCTAATAGACATCTAAATGTAGACAGCTTGGTTAAAACAAGGCTAAACCTGGGCTATCAGTGAAAATAAAATAGACATCTAAGAACAGCCCAAAACTAGACTAGTCTTCAAATAGACAGATTAGACAGACTTTATATGTCTAGTCGTTCATTTCTTTTTAATCGATGACTAGTCTAGTTTTGGCACTGGTGTAAAGTAACAAGTTACAAATACTCAAACTACTGTAATTGAGTAGCTTTTCTCAGGAATTGTAATTGACTAAGTAGTTTTTAAAATGTGTAGTTTAACTCTCTCTTGAGTACATTTTTAGTGCAGTATTGGTACATTTACTCCACTACTTTCTTTCAAGCTGCAGTCACCACTTTATTTTTCTTGTCTATGGGGATTAGAAAAATCAGTCCTGTGATTCCTGTCCAATCAAATCGCACATAGAAGTAAAGAGGTCAATTGCATCATAATGAACTACCTAAAGACATGGGGGATTTATAATTGTTTGGAAGCATTAAACGCATCCATGAAGATGTCCAAAATCTTTACACACATTGACCCAGAGACTGTTTAGAAGCATGTCACTGATGAGAAGATGCGGATGTTTACTGTATGATGACCAAAATGGCCTTAAACAACCAGCAGGCACAAGATGACAACATGATGTCAGATTGACGTTGTACCCCAACATCATGTGGCATTTTGTTTGGAAATTAAAAATTGTATTGACATCAGAAATGTCAGGACGACGTCAATGTCCAACCTAAAATAAACAAAAATATCAACATCTAATGATGTTACAGCTTGACGTTGTGTGAACGTTACCATTATGACGTCTATCTGATGTTTGATTTTGGTTGCCATACCTTATGAATAAATGTCAGTATTTGACGTCATTGTGTTATTGGTTTAAGATGTTGGCTCGACATTGGATTTTGGTCACTTACAAACGCCTAAAATCTAAAAAACGAAACCTAAAAAAAAATCTAAAATCTAAACCTAAATTTACCAAATTTCAACGTAATTTGACATTTGTCCTTAGACACTAGACATTAAATCTTGGTCACCTGACATCACAACCTAAATCTAACCTAATATTAATGGTTGGGGCAATAACTAAATGCACTACAGAATTTTACGTTTACACACATTCACAAATTACATGCAAATGCATCAGCTTTTTACAGCGTAAGACTCACTACTTTTGAGTCCTTTTGAAAGGTCTACTTTTTACTCATACTTTGAATAATATTTACAACAGATACTTTTACTCGCACTACATTTTTAGCCACGTAATGGTACTTTTTCTTAAGTATAAATTTTCAGAACTCTTCCACCACTGAGTTTTGGCCTATTCTTAGATGCCTATTATATTTTCACTGACAGCCCAAATTTAGCCTTGTTTTAGCCAAGACGACTATGTTCAGACATCTATTACACATCTTTTAGACATCTATTAGACATCTATTAGACATCTTTTTTTGGCATCTATTGGACATCTATTAGACATCTTTTATTCATCTTTTAGACAT
>CAIGQZ010035066.1:5528975-5561545 GCA_903798205.1 Danio tinwini
GTCATAACGTCAAGTTGTAACATCATTAGACGTTGATATTTGGTTGATTTCAGGTTGTGTTGGAAAGTGACCAAAATCTAACGTAGAGCCAACATCTTAAACCAACATCATATTGACCTCAAATACTGACATTTATTCGTCAGGTATGGCAACAAAAAATCCAACGTCTGATAGACGTCATAGAGGTAACGTCCACATAACGTCAAGATGTAACATCATTAGACGTTGATATTTGGTTGATTTTAGGTTGGACGTTAGACATTGACATCAACCTGATTTTCATTTCCAAACAATATGCAACATCCCCACGACGTTGGGGTACAACATCAATCTGACGTCATATGTTGACGTCCTGTGCCTGCTGGGGGGTATATGCGAGGAAAGATGATAAAATAACATTACAATGTGTGAAAATGAGAGCTGAAGTGAGAAATAAAGAGGCACAAATGAGACCAGAAAGCCACACACGATAAGATGATCAGAGACAGAACAAAAAAATTAGAAAAAAGGAGAAATGATTCGATTCAATGTGACAGAGAAAACATTGTGTTGAGACAAGGGAGAAATGGAAGAGCCTTCAAAAGAAAAGACATTAAATAAGAACCAAAGATAACAAAAAAGACAACAAAAAACAAGAAATGAGAGTGTGATGAAACAAGGACACAAGAGAAAACATGAGAAAACTTAAAATGATGTGTAAAACTAGACGATAAACCAGATGAGATGAGAAAACATGAAATGAGGAAACAAAGGATGATACTCTGAGAAGCAACAATACATAAGATGTGAAAACAAGAGAAAATAAGACAAGATGAAGTGAGAAGAGATTAGATGAAATGTGAAAACGAAATAAAAAATGGATTGAAAGAAACGGGATGAGTTAAAAACGTGAAAAATGAGAGCGGAGGATGAATGTGAAAGAACTAGATGAGAAAAGATGAGATGAAATGAGACCTGAAGGCCACAAAAATGAAACAACAGAAGAAAAACAGACAAAACTAGAAGATCACAAATTTGGTGATATTAGATTAGATTAGATTAGATTCAACTTTATTGTCATCACACATGTACAAGTACAAGGAAACGAAATGCAGTTTATTAAATGCATATTAAAACACTGACAAAAAAACTACAGCGAAATGACTGCGTTTGCACTAATTGACGGTGGTTAATGTGGCTAATTTTAGCGGCTAATGTGGCTAAAATCATTTTTCTAGCTGATAAGTCATTCCAAGAATCATGATGAATAATGCTGGTATGTTTACGTATATCACAGCCTTATTTTTAATCAATGGAGATGTAGGAGTGTTATGAACGCTTTAATGGCAAGGAAAGCTGCTTATAGTTGTTAGCAGCTACATTAGGGTGTTTCTGCAAGATTATATAATGTGATTTCTAAGAAAACTGAGAAGTTCTGGAGGAACAGATCATTGTGGTGCCACTGTGATTTATACTTCTGCATCAAGTGATCAGCGTGACCCTAGGCGCATGCCGTGTGTGTAGTCTGAATTATACTTTTGTGTGCTGTTTGTGTTGCTCTGCAATAACACTTCCGAAACACTAGCTGGCAGTAGGTTTTTATGTTCCTCTGTGTAGAGTTTCTTCATGGGTGTTTCGTAGGAACGTTACCTTAAGGGTGCTTTCACACATAGACTTTTATTCCGGAACCTGGCGCGTTTGCCAAGTTAGCGCAGTTTGTTTGGCATATGTGAACAGGGCAATTGCTCTCTGATCCGCGCCAAAGCAATCTCGATTGAAACGAACTGTGGAGTGGATTGATTGTAGCGAGAAAGCGATACGATCCAAGCACAGCTATATCACAGTGTTTAAAGGATATGTAATAGGCATATGGCTATATGAAGAGAGAATTATGAGTATGGCGGGAGGTCATTCCAAACATCCCAAGTCTCGTGGAAGTTCCGGGAGTCTCCCACAAATGCACAGAGACTCCTGGATGCCCGCAAATGAGTGATAATCGCGCATCTTCCTCGCCCCACCGCATCGCTCCTCGCTCTTCAGACATGTCGCGCACCCTGTCAAACACCACCAAACCAACCCCACCCCCCTCCCCTGTCCCCCACAGCTGAGCGGGACTCTGCAAAATAAACCGTGAAACTCTGACCAATGTGCGGAGAGTTTTGTTTTAGCTATTTTGGTCCGTTTAGAAACTTTGCCGCATGAAAACGAACCGCACCAAGAACAAAGAGCAACAATGTAACGATTTTAATCCCTGTTTTGGAACAAATGAATCGATTCACAGGTGTGAAAGCACCCTTAATGTACAAGTAGCTATAACTTGCTCATTCAGAGTCGGGAGACGGCGGGTGTACAATCATAATGTAAACGGCCTCTTTAGCGTTTTCAAAACGCTCAGTTTTCGGCGCTCGAAAACTCTGGTGTAGTGTGGAAGAAAAGAGAAACCTTAGCAAAACGTATGCGTTTTAAAACGAAAACGTATTAGTGTAAATGGGGCCTTATTTGCACACACACTCATACACTACGGCCAATTTAGCTGATTCAGTTCAACTATAGTGCATATCTTTGGATTGTGGGGGAAACCAGAGCACCCGGAGGAAACCCACGCCAACAGGGGAGAACATACAAACTTCACACTTATATTCCAAAAGGCCCTGCTGGGACTCGAACCAGCGACCTGGAACTTGCTCTGTATTCAAAAGCAGAAATAACTCGAAACAAGTCAATGAGTGAGTAAACTATGACAAAATTCTCGTTATTGATTGAACTACCCCTTAATTCCAGTTGTCACATGACTTGATAAACATACAAATAAAAGCGAGACAAAACAAGAAACGAACAACGAGCCAAGTTAAACAGTCAAGGATAGACCACAATGAGACAAAAGTCAGAAAAGACAAGAGAAGAGCATAGCAGCAAACGAGAGCGCAGATGGGAAGAGAATGAGAGATGAGAGGAGAAAACGAGTGTCTAAAGGAGCCAAAGCGGAGCAGATGGAGAAGAAGTAAAGTAGAAACGCAGCTCGGTCTCACTCATCTGCTGCTAGTGGTTTATTGATCGTAGACAGCGAGTCTCAAAGTCATTTATCACCGGCTCCTCAAGCCCCGTATGTGTGTGTGTGTGTGTGTGCGTGAGAGAGAGAGATAACTCTTCTGATAGCGGCCATAGCATCCATTATTCCCCACAATGGGCCGTGCCTGGACCTGCCCGACAGCTTGACACACACACACACACGCGCACATACACATACACACAGCGACAAACGGCCTCTTTCTGAAAATAATAAATAAATAACAGCACGTATTGTTTCCAGGCTTGGCCGAACAGCGAGAGCGAAGCTGCTTCAGTGCTGATAGCAGAGCAGAAGCCTGAAATACGGCCAGAACACTGGAAAGTGCTGAGGCTGTGCATGTGTGTGTGTTTACACGCTCAGGTTATAGTACATCACATTGAGCCAAGCTCACGGAGACAAAGATGGATTAAAGTTGCAAAGGGAAAGTCAAAATGCACTCGATTTGCTTCCTTAATACACATAGTTGACTTTGATGGTAAACAACTCATAAGCACATATTTTGTTCTGTCTTTGTAAGCTAGTAATGCAGTCTTAAAATGACTTCCAATAAGCACACTGTTATAATTCTGTTCAACTGATGTGGTCAATCTTTTATGGAATTTGTGATAAATAAACTGCAAGTTATCAGATGGATGGATGGATGGATGGATGAATGGATGGACGGACTGGTTGGTTGGTGGGTGGATGGGTGGTTGGATGAGATTTGACATTAATTGATGAATGGATGGATGGATGGTTGCAATTTGATATGGATGGATGGATGGATGGATGGATGGATGGATGGATGGACGGACGGAATTTGACATGAATGGATGAATGACTGGGATTTGACATGGATGGATATATAGATGGATGGATGGATGGATGGACGGACAGATAGTAAAATGGACTGACAGACAGACAAACAGGATTTGACATGCATGGATAGACGGACAGATGGAATATAACATGCATGGATGGATGGACGGACGGACAGGATTTGACATGGATGGATGGATGGATGGACGTAAGGATGGACAAACAAACAAATGGGTTTTGACATGCATGAATGGATGGACAGACGGACAGGATTTGACATGGGTGGATGGTCGGATGGGATTTGACATGGATGGATGGATGGACGTACAGACAAACAGGATTTGACATGCATAGATGGATGGACAGACGGACGAACGGAACATGACATGTATGGATGGACGGACAGACAGGATTTGAAATGGATGGATGGATGGATGGATGGATGGACGAACGTAAGGATGGACGGACAGACAAACACAATTTGACATGCATGGATGGATGGACAGACGGAATTTGACATGGATGGATGGATAGATAGATGAATGGACGGACAGACGGACGAATGGATGGATGGGATTTGACATGCATGGATGAATGGACGGACGGGATTTGACATGAATGGATGGATGGAAGGAAGGACGGACAGGATTTGAGATGGATGAATGGATGGATGGACAGAGGACGGGGATTTGACATGGAGGGATGGATGAATGGATGGATGGATAGGTGGATGAATGGATGGATGGACAAACGGATGGATGGATGGATGGATAGACAAACGAGATTTGACATGCATGGATGGATGGAGGGACGGACGGAATCTGACATGGATGGATGGATCAGTTTGTTTTGATTGTCCTGTGTCTACAGATTTGGTAAGTGTGTGTAATCAGTGCTCTTTGCTCATTGTTCGTTCAGATGGCAAAGTTAGTTCGTATCGTCAGGAGTGCTCTTTTAGTGTTTAAAGACAGACCTTAGTCAAAATGATTTAGTTACTAAGTTTACAGTATGTTAATATCACTGCAATATTATAGTACAATATTATAGGCTGAAAGATCCGCTGTAAATGCTGCTATACCTACTGAGTGCATCTAAGTTACCGAGAAATGCGGAGGGTTTTTTTCTCCCATACGCCGTGCGGTATCAAACATTCCATTGAAACGCCACTCTCCAGCAGTTCCTCACATACAGTATGTTGTTTGTCATGGGGGCATGCAGGAAATGTTCCTGAATAGAAAGTGAGAGTGGCAAACTGCAGTTAAAGTCGACAAATTAATAATTAAGCAAGTAATTCAATTACTGATGTCCATGTAAACACAGACATTGTCTTTCTCCTCTGCGTCTGTGTGTTTGTTTTGCCTCTGTGAAAATCAAATTTTCAAATGGAAACTCCCATATTTGCAAATCCTTCCCTCTTTCCCTTCCCCAACACTCCTACCTATACAGAGCTGGACACACCCACTTTCCTGACTTTTTCCAAACTAGAGGTGTGAAAACACCCTGCTGAGACAGGGGGGTTTTGTGGCCCTTTAAGTAACTACAATATGTTGAAACAGCGATGCATCTCTGTTGATAACTTCTTCTGAGATTGCTATAAACACAATACACCTGGTCACACTGGTCAGTTTGTTGTAAATGAATAACTTGTGCACAAATGACATGAAGTAAAGTCAGTAAATAGGCTTAAGTTGCATTTCACGTGAGCTGATTTCAGTCACTTTGAAAAGGCAGTTTAGCATTTTGTTGTCCTCCACTAGGCTGACTAATCAAACCCACAGCTCAGAGCTTGAGCGAGACCGCCAGGAACATTAAACAAGGTGGGAAAATGATGAACATTTAAAGCGATCAGACACATTCTCGTTTTCCTTCCAGCAGCTCGTCCCGCTGCGATCCAGAAGCCTGATGTGTGTCAGGATGAATAAAGGTCATGCGGGAACCTAACCAAGTGCTGCATTGCCATTTCGGCTACAAACATCGGACGGGCCGCCAAGCCGGCACTTGTCTGCCAAAAAGATGAAGAGTGCATCTGAAATCAACTATATTCCTACCTTACAGTCTGTTGGCCCAGAGGAGGAGGAGGAGGAGGAGGAGTGGAAAACCTGAAATAAAAATACAGTGTGAGTCAGTATAGGTCTTGCTTTTGAATAGAAAGACCTTAATGTTTTTAAAACAGGATATATCTACATGAGAAGCCAACTGGTGCAAGGTATTACTGTACGACTGAATTCAATGTACTGTGGAGATCGGAATTAGTGAACAACCAACAAATTCCTACATTCTGAGGTGAGCTTTCTCTGATTTTAATTTAATCACAACAGAAGTTCAATCATTCATTTTCTTTTCGGCTTAGTCCCTTTATTCATCAATGGTCGCCACAGCGGAATGAACTGCCAACTTATCCAGCATATGTTTGCTCTTCCAGCTGCAACAATACTGTTTTAAACATTTTAAATTAATTTATTTATCTTTTTTTATTGTTACTGTTATTTTATTATTGTTATTATTTTTTATTATATTTATATGATTAATATTACCATATAATATAAAAAATATTATTACTATTACTATTATATATTAAAATTAAAATGATTAAGATGATTAAAATGATTATTAATATTACCTTATTTTTTATTATCATTATTATTATTATTATTTAATTTTTTATAAATATAATAATCATTAATATTATTATACTTTAAATTATTAGTATAATTATAATTATTATTTATTTAATTTTTTTATTATTATTAATCATTACTATTATGTTATATATTTAATATTATTTAAATTATTATTATTATTATTATTATTACTACAATTATTATTATTATATTTTTATATCAATATTATTATCATTTTGTTTTAAAATTATTATTATTATTATTATTACCTTATTATTATTATTTTGTTTGTAATTATTATTATTTATTTTATAATAATACTGTTATTACTATTATTATGATTATTAATAATAATAATAATAATAATAATTATTATTATTATTATATATTTTATATTACTAATATTATTATTTATTACAGTTTATAATAATAATAATAATAATAATTATTATTATCATGATTAATTTTATTGTTTTTTAATTAAGTGTTCTCTACTTATAATATCCACTACATATTCTCAAAAAAAAACTTTTGATAATTCTTTTTCATGTTTTTGTGTGGATGCTGAATGACATTATTTACCCACTCTAATCATTCTTCAGTGATCCACCCCTTCAATATCTTATGCAATTTTGCTTCAAATTAAATTTCTATCTCGCCAAACATAGACAAACTAAAAGCAGTGGACGGATATGTGAAAAAAACAGATAAATACAGGGTAAAACAAATCAAGTGGAAAAAAGTTCTCTCACACCATATGCGCCATTGATTTTCTATTCTCTTGGAAACATTTAATGAGCTTAAGCGAAAGAGAAAGAGATGAGGAGAAAACAGATAAAAGCCTCGCAGAAATTTTTCCCTGAGATCAAATCATTCAGGAAGACAAGAAGGTGCTTAGCAGAGGAACAGGTGTTGGATGTGACGATTTCCACACTGGAACCAGAGCCAAAAAAAAAACAGCAGGAGTGCGTCAACAAGGAGCAAAGCTGGACCGCATCTGTCTGCAAGTCATTCCCAGAGCATCAACACATCACAATAATACAGCATAAAAAGAGCCACAGCGGTATGACTCTTTAAATATTACGTGGAGGGAATCTCTAAGAGCAAACTACAGCTGCGAGAAACATACACAAGACATCTGCATTGTGTTGATGCAGGTGCGATGCAGATCTATCTTTCTGTCTGTCTGTCTGTCTTTCTGTCTCTGTCTGTCTATCCATCCATCTATCTGTCTATCAACAACTTGTGGTGTACCCCAGCAATCTGTCTTAGGTCCAAAACGTCTATCCATCCGTCTGTCAATCTGTCCGTCGGTCCTAGCATCCATCTATACATATATACATACATATATATATATATATATATATATATATATATATATATATATATATAGTGTGATGTACCGCAGGGATCTGTCTTAGGTCCAAAACGCCCAACCGTCAATCCATCCATCTATCTATAACTTGTGGTGTACCCCAGGGATCTGTCTTAGGTCCAAAATGCTAATGCATCAATCCATCCATCCATTCATACATCCATCCACCCATCCATCTAACTATCAATCTGCAACTTGTGGTGTACCACATGGATCTGTCTTAGGTCCAAAATGTCTATCCGTCCGTCTGTCCGTCAATCAATTCATCCATCCAACCATTCATCTATCTACAGTATCTATAACTTGTGGTGTACCGCAGAGATCTGTCTCAGGTCCAAAATGCCCATCCGTCAATCCATCCATCCATTTATCCATCTATAACATGTGGTGTACCCTAGGGATTTATTTTAGGTCCAAAATGTCTATCCGTCCATCAATCTGTTCATCTGTCAATCCGTCCGTCAATCCATCTATCTATCCATGCATCTATCTATCTATCCATCCATCCATCCATCCATCCATCCATCTATCACTTGTGGTGTATCACATGCATCCATCTTAATAGGTCCAAAACATCCATCCATCTGTCTGTCATCCATCCATCTATATCTATCTATTATTGGCATAACTTGTGGTGTACCACAAAGATCTGTCTTGGGTCCAAAAGTTTTTAGGAAAAAGGCAATAATTTTAGAACTTGGTAAACGTCTGTGTGTCTGTCTTACTATATAACAAAATTATATCTTATCAATATGAGATACATAGTCAAAATCATAACATAAGTTATTACAGTTTTTCTCAGTGGCTTTGGTGCATTTCTCACAACACTATTTACATTTGCACAACAGTTAATGCATTTCTCAAAACAATTAGTACAAACTACAAAACCTAGTGGATAACCTGCAAACGCGTGTCACTTGCTCAAAATGGAGAGCTCATTCCTCAAAAACAAGTATTGATGTCAATGAAAGTGTCAGTGTTATCAAGATGAAAAGTCCTGCCACCGTTGTTTATGAACAAGATAGTCAAATGGCTTTGTCATGTTTTCATTATGACACTTTACTCTCTACATTTTTTCCAATGCAAAAAAGTCAGATTTTGATGACACTTGCTGAAAATGCTCAAGACAGCACTATATACTATTTGCACAGCCATTTGACACTACAGTAAAGTTAGACATCACTGCATTTAGTTAGGTATTTGAGTACAAGACACTGAATATGCATTTTTCACATGTTTACTGCATTTGCTCTTTGCAATTCTAATTTATTCACAGCATTGTGCAAAAGCATAAATACATCCTTATTTACAACAAATATAAACTCCCTCTGGTTAGAGTTGTGCACAACTGTAAACAATATTGCAGTACATGAAAAAAAAAGATTATTTTTTTTTTATAAAATTTGCTTGACAGTTTTTGACAACTAGTTGAACATTTTTGTATGTAATGACTGAAGTAATGAAATGAGGACTATTAGTTTTATATGGAATGACTATTCAGCATCCACAAGTTTAGTTCATTTTGACTGACATGACATAAGCAGATGATAATGTTACAAACAGCAGATTGTTGTATGAAAGCAGTTGATGCATGTCCAAAAGCATTTGCAAATTGTTGGACGGAATGAGAAACTGCTACTATGATGTGCACAAATGACTAATTGTTTTGAGAAATGCATTAACTGTTGTGCAAATGTAAAGTGTTGTGAGAAATGCACCAAAGCCACTGAGAAAAACTGTCATAGGAGATATAGAGATCAATATGAAGATATAATACTACAATTAAAGAAAGATTTAATAATGAGAAATTCTGAAAAGCAAAATTATGACATACCAAAATTAATCAAAATCTTAATAATGAAACTGAAGGTGGAAATCATGGCATAACAAGTGCAAATTTTGTTTAATCAAAATTATGGTAGTGAAAATAATTACATATATGAACTTTTAATATTAACATTAAAAAAGCCAAACTTATAACATACCAAGTCATAATTATGAGACACAGTTAAAATTATAACATAAATGGAAGTTCTGATAATGAGAAATGATGACATATCAAAATGATGACAATCATAATAATGAAACAAAGTCGAAAGTTTTTTTTACCATCATTTTTGTGATAAAATGATGGTAGTCAAAACCATACATAACTATGAGATAAAAGCCAAACTTAAAACATAGCAGGTCATGATTATGAGATAAAGTTACAATTACTACATACTGTCATGATACAGACAAATCTAAATTATAATAGTCAAAACTAGGATACTGTAGTTTATAACTGTATGAGTTTTTTTAAATAAATATTTTCAAAAATTATTAATTTTTTAAGTTAGATAATATTACTTAGTATATGGCTTTTTATAAAGTATATAACTTATATAATTTAGTTAAATATAACGTTAAACTAATGACATGCTATTTATGAAACTATTCTATATTAAAATTACCAAGTAAGTCATAGTTATGTCAAAAATGTCATAAAACATACAGTCAAGCCAATAATTTTAAACTTGACTGTATATAAAAATCTTAATTATAACCAGTATTATAAATAATAATGATTATTATGACATTTTATCTCTTAAAATTGTATCTTATAATTATGACTTAGTTATGACATACTAAGTCATAATTATAAGATACAATTTTAAGAGATAAAACTATTTTATTATTATTATTATTATTATTATTATTATTATTATTAAAAGTCATTATGAGACAAGTTTGAATTATAACATACCAAGTCATAATTATGAGATTTTTTTTTACAATTAGTAGATAGAAGTCCCAATTGAGACAAACCACATGTAATTATGACATGACATTAAATAATTAAGGTTTACTTGCATTGTTTATCCACCCAATAAATCACAATGCCAAAAAACAACAACAAAAATAGGTAGAATTACGACATTTACAAGCCAATGTTGGTTTAATTTGAATATTTAAAGATTACAACATTAGGTAAACAGCTTGGTGAAATGATCCTTTGTCTTACCCAGAGCATGACTGAGTAAAAAAAAAATGGTTTCATATATCAATGTTTCCATTTAAAAAAAAAAAATAACACAGACAATCGTTACATGTCCACTGATGCCCTAATCGACGAGCTGCCGAGAGCTTGTTTTTAGCAGTGAAAACGATTTGAAACGTTACTGAGCCATTAGAGAGGCAGATTGTGAGTAATGTGAGATTCGGACGATCTCCCAAAACGCCGCCCCATTAGCTCCAGCAGTGCAAAAGAGAGAGAAATCTGCAGCCATTACGGCGTCCCCCAGGGCTCTGTATTGGGCCCAGTGCTGGATTTCAGAGATGTGCAGTATTGCTTCATCCTTTCATTTTGCAGCCCCAGTGGAACCTGTCGTGTCGTGCTAAACGTTATCAATCAGCTAACAGCAGCCTGTTTAAAAATCACTCAAGGCTCACGTTGCCATTAAAAGCTGCCAATGCAAATGCTAAACAAATACGGTTTCAATCTGGTTCTTATCTACAAGCGTCAAGCTGTCTATAGTAGAAGATCTGCACTGTAAAAAAAAATCTCTGTTACTTAATAGTTTCCGTATTTTAAGTATTTTCCCTTTATTTACATTTGTGAATTGCATTATGGGACTTTGACCTCTGCTTTGTCGACTTTTATTCTTTATCTACAGGTAAACAAAGTGACTTTTATTGACATGTTAGTCATTTGAAATAATATAATGTATAAGAAATTATATATAATGGAATAAGTCTGTAAAATAAAAAAAAACGTACTGGCGGTTTATTACGAGGTTTTTGTAGCATAATATACAACAACAACCAAGACATTATACCACTTTAAACTATTAAAAATGTTCATTAAAGTCTTTTTTTTTTACTTTTCAAGGTTTAAAGTTATTGAAAGAAAGAATAAAGTCCCATAGTGCAATTCAAAAGCATTAATAAATCGGGCGAAATTAAAGGTAAAAACTTGAATTGTAAAATACGGAAAACTGTTAATTTTAAAAACTGATATTTTTTACAGCGTGGCGTGGAATATAGGACCATTATTTCTGCGCACGGAATTCAATGCTAACACTATTTAAAACAGTTCAATAATGCAATGTACATGTTCGCAATAGTCACATTGTAATCTGAATTATGGTTGACCAGGAGCTACGAATTGTAATTAATTACTGTATTTATATAGCATTTACGAAAAAAAAAAAGTTTCTCTAACTTTTGTTTCTAACGTAGAAAGCGAAAACTAGATTATTTTAGAAACAAGACTAAGGTTGTGCGATTACTTGAAATCGTATCGAAATCGTGATTCGAACGAACGAATCTCCTTACAGCATGACTTTCCTGCAGTATACTGTTTGAACCAATCATAACAGCGCAAGTAGGAGAACAGGAGACTGAGCTTGAAGACAAATAGCCTGTATAAACAGGAATAATGAGTTCAGCACAGGAGGATCAAAACAAGTTAACATCTGTGGTGTGAGATTACTTTGGATACACGAAAGCTGATGTATCTGAGAACCAGATCATATGTATGACCTGTCAGTCACTTATAGTTGAAGTTAGAATTATTAAACCCCTGAATTATTAGCCCCCATTTATTTTTTCCCCCAATTTCTGTTTAACGTAGACAAGATTTGTTTAACACATTTCTAAACATAATAGTTTTAATAACTCATTTCTAATAACTGATTTATTTTATCTTTGCCATGATGACAGTAAATAATATTTTACTAGATATTTTTCAAGACACTTCTATACAGCTTAAAGTGACATTTAAAGGCTTAACTAGGTTAATAAGGCAGGTTAGGGTAATTAGGCAACTTATTGTATAACGATGGTTTGTTCTGTAGACTTTCAAAGATATATATAGCTTAAAGGGGCTAATAATTTTGACCTTAAAAAATTAAAAACTGCTTTTATTCTAGCCGAAATAAAACAAACAAAACTTGCTCCAGAAGAAAAAATAGTATAGGAAATATTGTGAAAATTTCCTTGCTCTGTTAAACATCATTTAGGAAATATTTAAAAAAGGAAATTTTAAAGGGGGGGGGGCTAATAATTCTGACTTCAACTGTATTGGCAATGTGTAATTTGTTGCTACTTTCAGCATTTTCAAACCCTTTGTCGTTGAGCAGCATTTGCGACATGCAGTTGGAATTGTGAATGAATGGAGAATGACTGACAGGCGCAGCGGCAGGAAGCGCTGAAGTGAACATGAATTTAACCACTGTACTTCACATTAAACTATAAAATGACTTCAAAACATTTAGGATATAGTAGGTCTACATGACAACTTTCTAATGCCTTATTCCTTCGTGGCTTTTGTTGGCTTATAAATTACACAGAATATAGCATAGATTTGGATAGGTACCAGCTGGCCGATACCCGATCCAGCAAAAATATGCAATATCGAACCGATATCTGATGCAAGTATCGAGATTGGTGCATCCCTAGATGAGATATTTGCCCATATCGCACAGCCCAAAACAAGAAATAGAGGAAAAGCATTTTTTGCATTGCGATGATACAATTTCTGTACCTGCATACTATTAGACTCCAGTCAAATAGTCCTATTCAAACTGTATTAACAGTGTTTCCCCTACCGTTATATAAGGGGGGCGCCCCGCCCTCCCAACGGCTGTACCCGCCCCCCTTGAAGTCACGTTAATTGTATTATCTATAAAGCACCAGATCACAACTTTTTTAATAAACAAGCTAAATAGTGTATGTAATATCTTATTTACACAACAGCATGTCATTTCTGTTCTGCGCTCGCGTCACTGCAGCTAAAACATATACAGATGCAGACATCCCAAGTCTCCTGGAAGTTGCGGGTGTGTCCCGCAAATGACTCCTAGATGCCCGCAAACGAATGATAATCTCCCGGAAATCGCGCGTCTCCCGCCCGGTCCTCAAATACGTCCGACTCCCTCCCCTTTCTTCAGATGCGTCGCGCACATCCCATGCTGTGATCTTTGATGCGAGCGGAGCTATCTCCTCTATCTAATGTCTAGTTATGACCTCTCCTGGAGGCTCTGCGTGTCTTCCGCAAATTCATACCGGCTCCGTGATCCTCCAAAATGAATTAAAATACCCGGAAATCATGGCAACGAGAGTGAATGAGCAAGTGAACAGAGCCACAGTAATGGTCTAAACATTACATTTGATAGGTTAAATGAATAGAGCAATATTGGAATGGTCCTGCATGTGTTTCGGCCTTTTTACATATAACATCTGAAAGTTCTGTGTTTGACAATATTACAAGTTCACTAAAAGCTGGCTGGAATTATTAGATGAAACTTTTTTAACATAAATATTTCATAATATAACTTGTTGTTATACACGCATTGCTATAAGAAGTAGTTTTTGGGCCTATTTCCTTATAGTAAACAAGTATTAGATTTATAGATGTGCATTTTAACTCATTTTCAACTTTTGCAATGTTTCCAAATTGCATTGTTTGTAATTTTTCTGTGGCGGTTCATTCCACTGTGGTGACCCCTAATAAATTGGGCACTAAGCTGAGGTAAAATGAATGGATGAATTATTTTCTGTAAAGCTACTAACGGCCATGACATGTTCACATCAAAATTTTTATGAGACATGTTTAATAAATGTCTCAATAATTGGGCCAGACATTTCTGACTTTCCATACCAAGAGGCTCAGGAAATGTTCTTCCAGAAGCCCATAAAGATTGCAGAGACAAAAGCTGCACAGTTCGTCAATAAAAAAAGATATAAAGTAAATGTTAATTTATAATTTACAAACGGTTGTACAATTCAAATAGTTGTTTAGTTACTACTGCTGTCATTAAATACCATGACTCTTTGTGTCAAGTGTGAGTCTGCACAGCCATGCTGTGTTGGGCCGCGTCGCGCCGCAGCCCTAATCCCCCTTCCTCCAAAACTGTAAACCTAGGGGAAACACTGATTAATATTGCAATATTTATCGCAGAAAAATAACATACGATTTGTCCAAAGTCACGCGGTTCTAGTTCAAAAGTTTAATGTCAGTTTGTTTACATATACTGTAAAACAGTATGAGATCACATGAGAGCGTAGTAGTGTATAAAGCACTGGATTTATTAATTAGTATGCTTGTTTTCCATTCTCAAACAAATGACTGGTTGTGTGGCTAATAAGCTAAAAGCTTAATAAGCCAATTGGTTGGCCTGTTTTTTTTCCCCCTGCAGCCTCCATGTTGAGTGTTTCTCTCATTAATTTTTAATTGACTGGTCTGTTTCCTCTTCATACTCTCTCCAGCTGTGAAGAAGACTTTGATTTTGGTTTGTTCATGTCAGCGTAGTGTTAGCAGGTGTCCCAGCAGCGCTGCTGAATTATCCTTCATGAGCCAGTGAAGTGTCTGTTGAGCTAGCATGAGCCTACGTTTTCATGCTAAGGCTGTAATGATTTATTTTGCTCAGCAGGTTTGAAGAGGCAGATAAACGGTAACGAGCAGGCAGATTAAAAACAACTCATAAATGTCATAACAGTGAGATTATTAGTCCAAACTATGAAATTTAAGAGAAAAAAATATGAAAGTCTCAAAACTGACATCAAAGATAAGTCAATAATTATGACATACATCATTTATAATTGAGATAGTATGTCTTAATTTAGCTCAACTGTGAAATAAGTCAAAATTATGACATTAAATTATGACCATAATTGTGAGTAAATCAAAAATGCCATGCTAAATCACAACTATGAGTGTCAATTATGAGATAGTCTACTAAGCCATAAATTAAATATCCAAGTGTTAATTATGACTTTCTTTAGTCATAATTAAGATTTAATGTTAGACAACATGTGTAACTCGTGACATACTATGAGATTATTATATATTAACGTTGCATACTAAGTTACAGTCATCATTCAAAATTAGGACATAAATGATTACAACTGCGACAATTTCGACATTTCATAATTTATATTTATCTTATAATTCTGACTTTATATCATGATAAACAGTCAAAATTAGAACATACATAAATGATAATCAAGTTAAAAATGACATACTACCTCAAGTATACTGTACAAAATAAAAAAGTCTAACTTACGACATATCAAGCTATTATTGTAATAAATCATGATGAGATAAAAGTCAAAACTACAACAAAAATTGTAACATACTAATTATGAGATTATGATATATTAACCTGACTTATTAAGTCATAGTAATGAGTGAAAATTATGGCAAAACATACATGAAATTCGGGCAAAATGGGCAAAATTATCACATACTAAGCCATAACCGGTACATTATCTCATAGTTTAGACTTTCATCTCATAATCATGACTCATAATGCTTATTTTTTTAACTAATTTTTATGAAATTATATTTGGAAATTATGAGATTGGAAATTATGAGATTGAATGTTTCGATTACAACATACCAAAGATCGACTTTTTATCTCTTAATTTACATTCATGATTTAAATTACGAAATCTGTAATTTACATACAGAGTCAAAAATACATCACAACTGTGAACATTTCGACAATTTATAATTTATACTTACACAATTATGACTCTCAATTCTAAATTTATATAAAAAAATGATCATTCGAAATACTGATAAACCGTCAAAACTACGACATAACTGAGACATGATCTCAAAATTTAGACTTTCATCTTATAATTGACTCATAATGCTCATTTCTATTTTTGTAAGCAATTATTGAGATTTTTAGAAATTATAATATTCAAACATTCTATTACAACATGCCAAATTTCGACTTTGTATGTCATGAATGTAAATTACAAGATAAATAATCAAAAATACATCACAACTGCAATAATTTCAGCAATTCATAACTTATACTTTCATCTTAAGGCTAGTTCACACGGGATGCTTTTATTGCACCAAAGTGCAAAACGCAAGCCGTAAAAGCGTCATTTTTTTTAAAAATGCCTCATGCTCGTTTTTTGTTTAGACGTGTTGCGTCAAAAACTTCTCCACCAATCAGATTGCCACTTTTGTTCATGAGCCCAGAGCTGCTGAAGTTACAGGTAACACCACTTGGAGGCCCTCAAGTGCAAAACAGTTGAGGTGATCCCAGTTCCACTTTTATTCAATAAAGAAGATGATGCACCAAAGCAAGATGAACGTGGAGCTGTTTTTTCATTAGTGTCTGAACACAAACAACAACAATGTCAGTAGCAGCACAGAGTAGCAAATAGGATTTGATGTTGAGTTTCATTTCACTATTCTTTCATGACTTGCAAGTTTGCTAAGCGCCATCTAATGTCGGGGGTTAACTTTGCACATTTACTCTGCTCAATGCCGATGAAAATCGCCTGGGTTTGAATACAGAAAAACATCTAGAAAAACGCTGACAATAAACGTGAGCGAAAAGCGTTGGTGTATGAGCCTTTATGAAACTATGACTTCTAAATTCATGTAATAAAATACCATTTAAAATAGTGATAAACCCTCAAAACTATGACATACTGAGCCATAACTGGGACATCATCTCCTAATTATGACTCATAATGCTCATTTCCATTTTTGTAAATAATTATTAAGATACTTTGAAATTATGAGATTAAGATCGCCCTCTTTAAACGATCTGGGCCCAAAGCGCACAGCGTAAAAGCATTAGGGTGTGTCAGAATCCACTTTTGCTATTTTAACGACGGAAAATTCCGCTTTGCGCCGCTGCGCATGGTCTAACAGGGTTGAGCTTATTCTCCTAATGAGTTATAGGTGTGTTCTGAGAATAAACCAATCAGACTCTCATCTCCCATTCCCTTTAAGAGTCAGTTGCGTCACGCCATAGCGAATTTGCTATTTACATGGCAGACTTTGTAAGTGGAAAAACTGAACGCTTCACTAGCGAGAAAACAGTTAAACAGAGCATCTACAGCGCATGAATGAGAGAATGAGCCTCCTCATTCTTTACTTTCACTTTCACTCTCGTGGATAAGGAATTGCACCGACATCCATTAGCCTATATATAATTAATTTTGTTCGTTATGCGCAAAGATTTGTTTCAAAACTATTTCTAAATTCAGTTGCAATTTCCAGCAAAGGAATAAATGAACAATAATAACGAAGTGTGGTCAATAACGAAGTTATATCCAAATACACATGCTATGCCCCATATGGTCTAAAAGCTGACAGGTGGGCAAATCTAAGCTTGTTTTTAATAAAACAAATATAAATATGAATTTAATAAATACTAATAATAATAATAATAACATTATACAAAAGCACTTTGTCATGAATAAACTGAAAAAGCCCCCCGAGATGAGGAACGCATGAAGGCAGTGGTTTTTATATTTATGTAGGCTAGAAAGTAATAATTTTTGTGATATTTTAATCCTTTAATTCTTTTTTATTTGTAAAGATATTTGCGTACTGCTTTACATCCTGTGTGTATTAAGCAATGTTTAAGTGAGGCGCACAACTCTCTTAACGCTTTGCGCTAGACTTTAGACCTCCTCTTAGCTGGTCTATTAAACAGTCTATTCTAGTTTCTCAAAATAGCAACGCACCAGCAATGCGCCTCAACACACCTCCTTTTTTAGACCAGAACGCCTATGGGCGCACATGAGCGCAAAAGCATTTGCTATTTAAACAGCATGGTGAAAAATGCCAAAATGACTCTTGCGTTGAGCTGAAACTAGCAAACAACAATTGCGTCCCGCCTTGCGCTGCATTGCGCAGGGTGTATGATAGGGCTTAGAATGTTTCAATTACGACTTTTTATCTCATAATTTATATTCATGACATGCAAAGTCACAATTACAAGACAAAAAAATTAAATAGGGCTGCACGATTCTGGTTAAATTGAGAATCATGATTTTTTTTTGCAGTTTTTTTTTTGTGTTTGCTATGAAAGACAAAAACATATCAAATGCTTGTCGTAATCATAACTGTAAAATGCGATATGATCATTTAAATGATGTTCATGCTTTCGGTTTCACTTTCACTGCCGAGTGCGCTCACAAAACATAAAAACCGTGACATCTAGAGGTTGACAGCGCCTTGATGGTAGGAATGAATTTTGCGAGAGTAAAAGTGCATCAAAACAGCAGGTTAATATTGCGGTGGGCTGAATGTGGGCTGAATGCCGCTCTACAGGAATCTCTCGCTGCAGGGTGAGCGTTTCCCCCCTGCTGTGGGATCATGCATTTACATGAAGCTCCGGTGTATTATAGTGTCTGGGCGGAAAAGTCACTTGGCACAAGGCTTTCATATCCCTTCAAACGGATGCCCTTTTTTTTACCCCCTCGCTAGCTCGCCGTCAGAAATCCTCTCAGATTTACTCTCAGGGCATCGGCTCACAGCTACAAATACACTCAAGACATTTTATTCAGGATCGAGAGCAGAGAAATAGTGTCTGCGCTTAAGCAAACCATGACTCTTTGCTTCTGTTCTGGTTTGGGTTTTTCTCTCTGCTTTTATAAATATCTGCACGCTTGCATTCACAGACCCCAAGCTGTGAATCCGCAAATTCACTCGACATTCAGTTGAGTAGCAAGGTTTGATCCCTCTTTTCACTTGCCTTTCCCACCTTATAATTTCTCTATCTCTCTCTATCACACACACACACTCACTTGACGTTCTTTAGTAGGGAGTCTCCTGTGGTTTTCCAATGTTTGCCTACAGAAAGCATTACATTTTGTTATCTCTTCTGTATAATTCTCTTCATTACATCATTAAAAGCTGCTCTTCGTCTTCCTTGCATCATTTTGCACATTTGGGTCTTTGAGGTTCTTAATCAGTCTTTTTGTCTTGTTTTTTTTCTTCCAGCTTCGAAGAAAAACTGTTTTGTTCAAATAGATTTTATGTTGAATTTATGTTGGCCTGGGTTTTATTTTTGTCATCCAAGAGTGTAATTATAATTAGCGGATGTAATACATGTGTTGTGAGGTGTAAAAAAAACAAAACAAATACTGACAAGATTTTTTTTTTTTTTGTTGAAAATTGATATGCCAAGTCAAACTTGAGATGAACTGGAATTGATGTTTATGACGATAATTAAGATCAATGGAAATTAGGACAAAAGACTGACATTGTTGTAATAATAGTAATAATATTAATAATAATTACAATAATTATAATAACAATAATAACATTATGATATAGAGCATAATGAGATACAGCAATACGCAAATATCTTTACAAATAAAAAAGAATTAAAGAATTAAAAAAAAATTTTTAAATATTACTTTCTACATAAATATAAAAACCACTGCCTCCATGCCTTCATCTCAGGGGGCTTTTTTTAGGTTATTCATTACAATTTACTTTGGTATAATGTTATTATTATTAGTAGTAGTATTTACTAAATGCATATTTATATTTGTTTTATTAAAAAAAAAAACAAGCTTAGATTTGGCCTCCTGTCATGTTTTAGACCATATGGGGCATAAGAACAGGACGTCTATTTGGATATAACTCAGTTTTTTAACCACACTTCGTTATTATTATTCATTTATTTGGTTGCTAGAAATTAGAACTGAATTTAGAAATAGCTATAAAAACAAATCTTTGCGCTTAACAAGCGAAATTAACTAGCACAGGCTAATGGATGTCTGTGCGTACAACACGTTTCCTTATCCATGAGAGTGAAAGTGAAAGTCAAGATCATTCATAATTACGACAAAGTATATCAAAATCCCAAATTACGACATTATTAATTTCATTTTAGACAGAAATTGTATAACATCTCATAATTATAGCATTGTATTTCATGAGTTTGTTTGATCATGTCTTATCATTTAAATTTAGCTCGATCCCTCAAGCCAGAGTCATTTGATTTTGAGTATCTGCCGATACAGAAACCCGATCCGATACTTTCATAATACATAAACAAAGAATAAAGAAGAGAGAAGAAACAGATCCAGGATGTGCCTTATTTTTTTATGTATGTATTTAAAGAAACAGAGCACTTCTGTGAGGTAACTTGAACAATCAAGTAATAAATAACATAAATTCTTGGACTTTAGTGCAACAGTAAATATTAAGAAATTCCAATATTAAAACAAAGAGCACCTTAACTTAAAATACCTGGCAGGCAATCCCAAGTTTACATTTCTCACAGTTTGCTATGGCAAAGTTGTCTATACAGGGAGTGCAGAATTATTAGGCAAATGAGTATTTTGACCACATCATCCTCTTTATGCATGTTGTCTTACTCCAAGCTGTATAGGCTCGAAAGCCTACTACCAATTAAGCATATTAGGTGATGTGCATCTCTGTAATGAGAAGGGGTGTGGTCTAATGACATCAACACCCTATATCAGGTGTGCATAATTATTAGGCAACTTACTTTCCTTTGGCAAAATGGGTCAAAAGAAGGACTTGACAGGCTCCGAAAAGTCAAAAATAGTGAGATATCTTGCAGAGGGATGCAGCACTCTTAAAATTGCCAAGCTTCTAAAGCGTGATCATTGAACAATCAAGCGTTTCATTTAAAATAGTCAACAGGGTCGCAAGAAGCGTGTGGAAAAACCAAGGGGCAAAATAACTGCCCATGAACTGAGAAAAGTCAAGCATGCAGCTGCCAAGATGCCACTTGCCACCAGTTTTGCCATATTTCAGAGCTGCAACATCACTGGAGTGCCCAAAAGCACAAGGTGTGCAATACTCAGAGACATGGCCAAGGTAAGAAAGGCTGAAAAACGACCACCACTGAACAAGACACACAAGCTGAAACGTCAAGACTGGGCCAAGACTGATTTGTCTAAGGTTTTATGGACTGATGAAATGAGAGTGAGTCTTGATGGGCCAGATGGATGGGCCCGTGGCTGGATCGGTAAAGGGCAGAGAGCTCCAGTCCGACTCAGGTGCCAGCAAGGTGGAGGTGGAGTACTGGTTTGGGCTGGTATTATCTTGTGGGGCCTTTCCGGGTTGAGGATGGAGTCAAGCTCAACTCCCAGTCCTACTGCCAGTTTCTGGAAGACACCTTCTTCTAGCAGTGGTCCAGGAAGAAGTCTGCATCCCTCAAGAAAAACATGATTTTCATGCAGGACAATGCTCCATCACACACTTGACTGTACATCTTAATTTAGTTTCAGCTCAATTATGATTTGGTATGTGTCAATATTAACTTTTTATCTCAAAATTCTGTCTTTGTATCTCATAAATATCAATTTCAACATTTTATCTATATTTGAATTTGGCTCAGCTAACTCTAAATTGAAATTATGGTCAGCGCAATAGCCTAGAGGTTAGCGCATTGACATATGGTACAATAGCACTTCAGGGTGACTCGAGTTCGAAACCCGGCTCGAGGACATTTACATATTTCCCATCCTTACCCCCTCTCTCTCTCTCTCTCCCACTTTGCTTACTGTCTGAAATACTGTCCTATCCACTTAATAAGGTAAAAAAGCTTTTAAAAAATTAGCAATTGAAATTATGACCTGTAATAACTTGTACATTTATCGAATTATTTATTGTTTATTTTGTTTAGTAAAACAAAATCTAGTAAACTGAAACACAAGATTTAAATAAAATACATAAAGAGCTCAAAATAAGTCACAAATTCAATAAAATGAGATTAAAAAAAGCTATTAGCATTATCGCAATTATAAATAAGCATGTCAAAATCAAAATTATGACATACAAAGTTATAAATCTGAGATTAAAAAGTCCAAATCATCACACACACAAATATATTAGATATTATCCACACATCTCCCCAAGGCAATTACCAAGACGTTCACCAACTAGCTCACCAAAATAATGACATGCTGACAATCAGAAGCACAATAACCTGAAGTAAACAAACCTCCCTCCAGACTCGCCACATCGGCAGCCAAAAAGCTCGATAATGGTTTTGAGGGGTTTCTAGCACTCATTAGCAGTGCACTAGTGGTGGAACGTGAAGATAAGCGCCGGATCGGTGGCCTGCGACATGCTGCTCTTTATCTGATGGACTCATCGAGCGCCTATCAATACACAAGCCAGACAAATCAGCGAGACCAACACCTGTTCGATCAGATGATGATGACCTGCAGGACGGCTAGCGAGACGATAAATGCACAAAGCAAAGGACGAGGCCAGTAGCATGCTAAACTTCATGCTACGACACAAAACCTTTCATGTTAAACTGTACTGAATGCCAATTTGATCATAGTTACATTTAAAGAAACACTCCACTTTAATTTTTGGAAATTTTACAACTGAATTCCCCTTGAGTTTTACCATTTTTAATACATTCAGCCGATATACAGTACCTGAAAAAAGTCTTGTCGTCGATCCCAATTGGAAGAGCAACAAATAACAACTTGACTTCTAGTTGATCATTTGGAAAAGTGGCAGAAGGTCGATTTTTTTTTATAAATCATCTGTTGAACTGCATCCCAATCATCACAAATACTGCAGAAGACCTACTGGAACCCGCATGAACCCACAGAAATCAGTCAAGTTTGGTGAAGGAAAAATCATGGTTTGGGGTTACACTCAGTATGGGGGTGTGCGAGAGATCTGCAGAGTGGATGGCAACATCAACAGTCTGAGGAATCAAGACATTTGTGCTGCCCATTACATTACAAACCACAGGAGAGGGCAAATTCTCCAACTTCTCTTCATACTTTAGCCTCCACAAAGTTCCTGAAAGCAATAAAGGTAAAGGTGCTCCAGGATTGGCCAGCCCAGTCACCGGATATGAACATTATTGAGCATGTCTGGGGTAAGATGAAGAAGGAGGCATTCAAATAATCTTGATGAACTCTGGGAGTCCTGCAAGAACACTTTTTGCCATTCCAGATGACTTTATTAAATTATTTGAGTCATTGCAGAGATGTATGGATGCAGTCCTCTAAGCTCATGGGAGTCAGATACAATATTAATTATTTTTCCACTGCAGCATGACTTTATTTACCAAATGATTAACTAGAAGTCATTATTTGTTGTTCCTAAAATTTGGATCGGAAACAAGACTTTTGTCAGGTAGTGTACGTGTCTGATGGGAGCACTTTTAGCTTAGCTTAGCATAAATCATTGAATCGGATTGGACCATTAGCATGACAAAAGACAAAAGAGTTTTGTTTATTTTCCTATTTAAAGCTTGACTCTACTGTAGTTATATTGTGCACTAAGAGGAGAATTGAAAAGATGTTATTTTCTAGATTATTATAGCTAGGAACTTTACTCCATTATACGACAGCAACGTTTCTTGATTATTTCTCTGGATTAGAGAATAGTCTTTAGCAGAGGTGGGGAATAACAAATTACATTTACTTTGTTACATTTACTTGAGTACAATTGTTGGGTAATGTGTACTTTTTGAGTACAACTAAAAATGAGTACTTTTACTCTTCCTCGAGTAAATTATTAGAGAAAAATCATTACTCTTGCTTCGCTACATTCGACGGCATTCCTTCATTACTGTCAAATAATAATAATAAATATGATTCATATGACTTGTTTGCAAATATCGCGAGGCGCCGCATTGGAGAGGTTGTGTTGCAAGAGGTTGCTATAGAGGTATAGGGTGCTATCTCCTGCTTTCGGTTAGAGGGCGCTAAAGAATGATGGCTGAAGTCGAGGAAGAAGTGCCAGTTTCAGTCACGCCATCGCCTTCTGCGGTTCTAAGAAGGACGGTCACGCTGTCTGTGCAGTGAGTTTATCGGACCAGGTCACCCACAGCCTCAAGTTCAAGATGTCAACAAGAATAGTTTGATAATGCGATCCACGTTGTACATCGAACTGACAATGAAACATATGCATGGATGACAGCTCCAACCTGAAAAAACACGTAGTGGTAAGTGTCAAAATGATCCCAATTTGAACCTTATTAATGGTAAATTAATGGATAACTAAAGGAACTGCTGTTTAATGGAATAACTGATTATCCCTGCACATTTAAGTCATTCACACTGTTAACCATTAATCAAATATGAAGTCAGAATTATTTGCCAGAAAGAACATTTTATCAACACAACACATATCTTTATCAACTTAACACATATCCATGATGGCGGCAAATAATATTTGACTAGCTATTTTTCAAGATGCTAGCATTCAGCTTAAAATGAAACAAGTAAGAATTTCACCAGAAAAAATAAATATTATACAAAATACTGTGAAAAAAATTCTTGCTCTGTTAAATATCATTTGTGAAATATTTGGAAAAGAAATTCACAGGAGGGTGAATATTTTGTACAGGAGGGTGAATATAACTAGTAACTATTTACTTGAGTCATTTTTCATCACATACTTTTTTACTCAAGTAACTTTTATCGATTGTTACTTTTACTTGAGTAAAAATATTTGCAAGTACTTGTACTTTTACTTGAGTATAGATTTTGGAAACTCTACCCACCTCTGGTCTTTAGCCATATTGGCTTAGAAATAAGCAACTTTTCAATTTTCCTCAGTCTTAGTACACAACGTAACTCCAAAAGTGTCAAGCTTTTAATAGAACATTTATCCAAACTTGGAAAAAAGGACTATTTGGTCATTTTTGAGTGCGATGCTAATGGTCAAATCCAATTCAATGATCTACAGTATACTAAGCTAAGCTAAGCTAAAAGTGCTCTCGCTAGACACGAAGATTGGCTGAATGGTTAAAAATGGTTAAACTCAACTGTTTATCTCAATAAAATTGTAAACTGAGTCTATTTCGCAAAAAAACTTTAAATAAACTTTTTCTTTAAAGCTTCTATGGAGCTTTTAGAACGAAGCTTTTGATCGTCTGACATTATTGCTATCTATTTTCATTTCATTTTCTTTTCGGCTTATTCCCTTTATTCGTCAGAGTTCGCCACAGCGGAATGAACCACCAACTTATCCAGCAAATGTTTTTACACAGCGGATGCCCTTCCAGCTGCAACCCATCACTGGGAAACACCCAAACACTCTTACATACACACATACACTTCAACCAATTTAGCTTACCCGATTCACCTGTACTGCATGTCTTTGGACCTGTGGGGGGAACCGGAGCACCCGGAGGAAACCCACACAAACACAGGGAGAACATGCAAACTCCAACAGAAATGTCAACTGACCCAGCCGGGACTCAAACCAGCATCCTTCCATATGAGCTTGTAGCAAACGCTTAATTCCCAACAGCTACCTTTAACATGTTAAAGTTTAGTTCCAGCCCTGTTTAAGCACACTTTCCTGTCATCTTCAATCTGAACCGTAGGACCTTGATTAGGACAGGTGTTTGATTAGCGGTGGAACTAAACTCTGCAGGATAGAAGCGCCGCTGTCCAATTTGCATAACATTTGCTCTGAAATAGAATAATAACAAGGCTATGTTCAGAACAGCTCACCATACAGTGTATTTACGGTGCATGCTAATTTTGTAGATGCATTGTGTATCAGAAACTTAAATTGTATGCTAATGAAGCTAGCGAAGTGCTAACACTTAAATCAATGTTGTACATGCAATGTTTAGTGTCAGTGACAGACTTTTTATGGTAATGAATTTAACTAATTTAATCTAACATTAAACTGCTAAAAGAATATGTGATAAGGTAATTAAGCTAATGCTAACACTCACATGTTTACTGAAACAAGTATGATATGGTTGTTTAGCTAATGTTAGCATCCACATGCAAATGGAGGCAATGTAATAAGGTTGTTTAAACAATGCTAACATTAAAATATATCATGTAGCCACCCTGCTGAAAAAAAACAGCATATGCTGGTAAGGTATGTTTTGATGCTGGTATGCTGGTCTTGCCGGTTTTGCTGGTCTCGATGCTGGTCTTACTGGTTAATGCTGGTCTTGCTGGTCTCAATGCTAGTCCTGCTGGTCTCAATGCTGGTCAGGACCAGCACTCAGGCCAGCAAGACCAGCATTGAGACCAGCACTGAAACCAGCAAGACCAGCATCGAGACCAGCAAAACCAGCATCGAGACCAGCAAAACCAACACTTAAACCAGCAAGACCAGCACTAAAACCAGCAAGACCAGCATACCAGCATCAAAACATACCATATGCTGTTTTTTTCAGCAGGGCAATGCTAACACTCATGTGTTTACTTAAACAAGTTTGATATCCCTGCTGAAAAACCCAGCTTAAACCAGCCTAAGCTGGTTGGCTGGTTTTAGCTGGTTGACCAGCCTGGTTTTAGAGCGGTTTTGGCCATTTCCAGGCTGGTTTCCAACCACTTCCAGCCTGGTCTTAGCTGGTCAGGCTGGAAAATGACCAGCTTAAATCAGCTAAAACCAGCTTTACCAGCCTGGTTCAAGCTGGACATGGCTGGTTTTGGCTGGTCAAGCTTGTTTTAGCTGGTCAACACCCAGCCTGACCAGCTAAGACCAGCCTGGAAATGGCCAAAACCTCTCTGAGACCAGGCTGGTCGACCAGCTAAAAGCTTAGGCTGGTTTAAGCTGGATTTTTCAGCAGGTATGTTTGTTTAGCTAATGCTAGCATCCACATCTAAATGGAGGCAATGTAATAAGGTTGTTTAAACAGTGCTAACATTAAAATATATCACGTAATTTAGCTAATGCTAACACTTACATGTTTACTGAAACAAGTATGATATGGTTGTTTGGCTAATGCTAGCATCCACATCCAAACGGAGGCAATGTAATTTAAACAATGCTAACATTACAATATATAATGTAATTCAGCTAATGCTAACATTTACCTGCAAACTTGGACAATATATAATCAGGTAATTTAGCTAACTCTTAAAGTGGCTTAGCTAGTCCTAGTGCAATAAGGCTCGTTAGCCAGAGCTAACATTAAAATGTAAACAGTTTTAATAAGTTTTAGCGATTTTAACATTTACAGTTTGAAATAAGGACATTTGGCTAATTCAGTTGTTGACATCCAAAATAATGAATGTGTTTCGCTAATGCTAATATTCACACAAAAATTGAAACAATATTCAACAAGGCTGTTCAATGAATGCTAATGTTAACATTTAAAATGGAAACAATATGCAATAAGTTAGCTCTGCTCATGCTAACAATCAAATAGGTTGTTTTGCTAATGCTAGAGTTTGTATGGAAATGGAAACAATATTTGCTCCATGAATGTTAACCAACTTTCAAATGGAAACAACATCACTACAATTGCTCTGCTAATGTTCAAATAAAAAACAATCAAATTAGCTAGTTCCGGTAATGCTAGTGTTCACCTGCAGATGGAAATAATATGATAAGGTAGTTAACAGTAAAATTCAAACAGAAATATGCAATACTGACACTCTGCTAATGCTAATGTTCGAAATTAAACAAACAATATGTAACAAGGTTGTTTTGGTAATGCTAGCATTCACCTGCAACACAAACAATACGCTATAAGGTTGTTTAGTAAATGCTAACATTAACATTCAAATGAAGCAATTTGCTAAATAATGCTATGCTAATGCTGATTCTAAAATATAAACAAACTGCAAAATGCTAGTAGTCGGCAAACAATATGCAATATTCTTGAAGTGAACGCTAACATTCACATCCAAATGAAAACAATATGATACAGCCATCAAGCTAATGCTAGCGTTCGCCTGAAAATAGAAACGGGGACATTCAGCTAATACAAACAGAAACAATATGTGCTAAAATCATCTGTGACAGTGTCTCAAAACTGCCGTACACTCTTACATCAAACTCAAGTGTGCAGTTAGCGTGAGTATGCTAATTGAGACTGCGTTGATGAGCAGGTTCAGGTGTGTTTGATTACAGGCAGACCTGAACTCTGCGGGAAAGTAGATCTCCAGGAGTACGTCTGCTCCACAGCATTGTTCAAAAATAGACTGTGATTAGCGCCAATGGTGAAGCACATTTGCTGCAGGCTACAGCGTTTGTTAGAAATAAACATCCACTCGCAGGAATCTGTGCAGGTCTGTCGCTGGAAAGCTGCCAATTCCAGAACAAACACATGCACACTTACGACATAAACAAATCAAGCTATTGATTTATCGCCTCATGATTGCTTTAAAAGGATTGCGGGACCACTGATGTATTATAACGTGCATCAAAATGCCCATTTCACATAATGGATCACGGGGTGCTTGAGAGGTTGAATGTTTAGTTCACTGGGAATTGAAAATTGGCTGTTAATTTACTACAAGATGTAGGTGACTTTAGATTTTAGCTGACTATGTGGTTGATAGTGATTCGTAAAATGCAAGACAATTGATTAATATTAAAATTTGATTACATTAAATATTATATTTAATACAGGGCTCGAAATTAACCTTTGTTTCTTGGTAGCACCGGTGCTTCTAACTTCAAAAATGTAGGTGCAGCAGACAAAATTTTGTCGCACCCACCAAAAATTATGAGCACTGTAACTACACGTTTTATATGAACAGATTCTATTATATATTAACCCTCTAATCACAACTAACAAATAAACAAAAGTCTGCATGTGCTTAACGGCCCTGCACGCCCTGCTTGACGTGAATGAGATGAACTGAATTAACAATAACTGTGCTGTTCTCACGGGTGCTGTCTGATATTACACAGATGATATTGACATATAACTTATTATTTGCCTACGTCATCTTAATAGCAATAACCATCTTTTCATGAGCTGCAATATTAGTTTCATCTCGGTGAATGCATGCTGTTTAGCGATGGTGAATGTCAGTCGCATGACTAACAGCATTGTGATGATTAAATGAAGGATTAAATAACGTTAGAACATCTCGTGCTTAAAATGTGTAGATTCAGTGGCAAACACTGTCACCTGAAAACTCAGTCCCAGCAGCTTTACGGTAAATGCTTTAGTTATTTTCATAGCGGACTTTAAGCACTGGAAGTCTTTTATCCACTCTTCGAAAAGTGTAAATGCTTGATTAACATTCATTACATGATCACTAATCAGATGTGCCATTATTTGTAACATTCGGTGGTTTCTAAAACTAAATCTGCCAGTGTTGTTTTTATTCTCTCCAGACCTTTACGTTTTCGCGGGGTTGTTGTTAGAACAGATACGTTTGTGGCCGGAAGTAAAAGATAATTGTTTATGTTATTTATGACATAATAATTTCCCATTTATTGTATTTTATTATCGTCTACCCCTAACCCCAACCCTAAACCCAACCGTCACAGTAACCTAAAAACAGTAGTTGTACCGAGTATTTTTTATGTTATTTATTAAATTACCCAATAAATTGTATTTTTTAACGTCTACCCACACCCCAATTCTAAACCCAACTGTCACAGTACTGTAAAATATTAATTATTGTTATAGAGTGTCATAAAAAATTCTGTTATATTAATGTGCATATCGCACTTCCGGCCGGCCACATATCCAATCTAGACTTTACCCGCCTCGACTGTAGCTCAGTCATCGGAACTGAGTGATTGACAGCTGATATTAACCAATCCATTCGTGTTCTGTTCTAGTGCAGTGGGCCAATAAGAAAAGCTTGAAGGCTGGGCAAGCATTGCGGGCTTTGTTTACTGTTTTAAACCATTCCTGAGCGCTGCGTTTGGTGTTTTTAGGTGCAAAGATGCATAATGCGTGAATGCCTCCTAATTCCATGCATGTGGTGAACATTTTTCTGTGAAAACTGGTCGCACGACATCAATTTTATGCTCTCGCACAAATGCTCCCAAATATATTTTGAGGTTGCATAAAATTTCGGGCGCATATGCAACCAAAATGGTCGCAATTTCGAGCCCTGTAATATTAGAGGGTGATGCTGTGGCGCAGTGGGTAGCACGTTCACCTCACAGCAAGAAGGTTGCTGGTTCAAGCCTCGGCTGGGTCAGTTGGCATTTCTGTGTGGAGTTTACATGTTCTCCCCGTGTTGGCTTGGGTTTCCTCCAAGTGCTTCGGTTTCCCCCACAAGTCCAAAGACAGGTGAATTTGGTATGCTAAAATTGACCGTAGTGTATGAGTGTGTATAGATGGCTTTTTCTTAGGGATTGGTTGCGGCTGGAAGGGCATCCGCTGCATAAAACATATGTTGATGGTTCATTCCACTGTGGCGACCCCAGATTAATAAAGCATGACGGTAAAACATGAATGCGGTTATGAATATATTAAAACGTGTTTGTTTGTTGTAAAAAATTTGTAATAATGACAAAAAATAATAATTTGTGGCTCTCCTTACTTCCGGGTGCAGCTATTCTGACGTTTTAGCTGGTGTATTCTGGGATTTTCTTACCCCTCAATTTTCTTACCCCTTGGTTTCGTGTGGTCCTGAAAAATCTTCGTTTGAAGAAATATCTACCCCTTCCCCTTAGCCCTACGCCTTCAAGCTAAAGAGAATTGGGACAGGGGTAAGGGGAAGGGCTAAGGGGTAGAATTGAGCCTACTGTAAGTCTCTGATGTCCCTAGAGTGTGTATGTGTAGTTTCAGCTCAAAATAACACACACATAATGTTTTATATCTCTCTGAAACTGACCCTTTTAGATCCAACAATTGTGCAGTTTTGGTGACTGTCGCTTTAAATTTAAATGAGATTGTGCTTTTTTCAAAAGAGAGCGGAGCTACAAATGCCTGTGTGTCAGCATAGTGGCAGATTCAAAAACAAGACTAACATCCTATGTTAGGGCGTACTCACACTATGTACAGTTGCCTTGAATGGGGCCAAAGCATGCTTGTCCCCCCTCCCGTCTCCCCCACATTACATTCTGGCCTGGGCGCGCTTACGTCATCGATGATGAGCTGCTCAGTAAGCGCTCTCGCTCAGCACAGTGAAGATTTCTTTAGTTATATCGTTTAAGTCGTTTGATATGCGGTGACACGCAGTCTAATATTTCGCCAAACAGATCAGCCACTTTTGACGCTCATAAACAATCATAAAGTCCTTGTGCTGCAGGAAATTAGGAAGTTAGCTGAAGGCGCAGCTGACATGCAGTGAGGGGTTTGCGTCTTTAATAATCTACAACAGTTTGCGTTCATTGAACAGTACGAATAATTAATTAATCCATATCAAACAGCCCCTTAAAAATCACGTCTCGTTCAGTTTTGGGCTCAGGCAGGTTTGCACTCACACTGCAAGCGTACCGCGCCTGAGCCCAAGTGAACCACCTCTTCCAACCAGGCCAGGGCCTGAGCCCGATTCAGAGCACTCACACTTCTCAAACAATCTGGGAAACGGGCCTGGGCACAGTTCGAATAGCATAGTGTGAGTACACCATTAATGAGGGAGAAATGGTCACTAGTGGGCGGGGCTTTCTCCCTCTGATGACACGTACAAAGGGAGAATATCAATCAAAGTGTTTCTGCAGACTGTTTTTATCAAGTGTGATTATGGAAAATATGAAATTATTAATTTTTACCATTAGAAGCTGGTTATATTCACTGACTGTCACCACACGACTGTGTTTAAACCCTTATAAAAGTGATTTTTGCATAATAGGTGCCCTTTAAATTATAGCATGTACTAATTTTGTTTTGTGGGTATGTTTTTGTATACTCTCAAAGTTCCAGTAGCTTTTGACTTGCAATTTATGAATCACCAAGAAGCTCGGTTTCAGCTAAAAAGCTTCTCTACTATAGAAAGAAGTCGTCGCCTACATCTTGGACGGCCTGAGGGAGAGTAAATTACCAGCAAATCTTCATTTCTGCTTGAACTCCGCTTTTTAAAGCCAAGCATCTCCTGGCGAGAGGAACACCTTCTCCCCCACCCAGCCTCCAAATCTGGGCCCACAATATCTCCTGGTTTCCTGTGAGAGCCACAGCCGGACCATAATGGAGGAGAGAGAGAAAAACAGAGCATGTCAAGAAGAGGAGGATTTCTGCTGAGAGCCATCTGGAAGAAACAACATAGATAAACAAGAACACACACATATACCACAAACACACACACACACATACATACCACAAACACACACACACACACACAC
>CAIGQZ010035066.1:5566545-5577442 GCA_903798205.1 Danio tinwini
CACCACACACACACACACACACACACAAATATAACTATAAAAATACAAAATAATAAAATAAAATCTCATTTCCAGTCATAAAAAATGGCTTGTCGGTGCATTTACTCTTGATCTAAAGAACTGACCGAGACAAATTTTACTCGTTTTACACCCTGAAAACAGATCTATCATTTCTATTTCATTTTCTCAATTGTGTGAAAGATACACACAAACAAATAGCTGACCTGTATATTGTTGAGCACTGAGGGCTCAGGTGGCTGGTGAGGTGAGGGGTGTTTGGCAAATACAGACGGTCAGTAAACAAAACCATCACAGGAAACAATCTCCGTTTTTACATATTCAAAACACTTCATTCTGTCAGATTTATGAGCCATTTCCCTCATGGCCACCAAAAAATGTCCCCACAAGGTCAAAATGTAATAGTATTGCGATATTTGTGGGGGCATTTGGTCCCAACAATGCACACACACGCACACAATCCTAATCTGAAAATCATGTCCCCTGATTTTGTGGATATTTTTAAGCTGTTATTGAGAAGAGTTGACTGTGTGGCGTCTGTTTTACACAACATCCTCTCACAGCATGAAATTACCCGAGAGATAAAGGGCCGTCATTCATTTTTAATGTCAGAAATGTAATGCATTATGAAGAGTCCACACACACACACACACTCTCATATATACAGTCAAAAATGCAGACCTCATTAAGCTGTGCAGGAAACACTCTGATATCCCTGATCTGCCGTGCCACGACACTAATGCCACTAATCATGTGTCCGGAAAACTGCTGGACACCTTCGGGTAACACACACACACACACACACACACACACCATCCTGCTGTATAAAACATGCACACAAATCAACAGCGCTTTATGCCATTGGAAAAACATGACAATGCATTATTTTGTTTTTCCTCGATATACATAGTCTGAAAATTATTCAGACACCACATGTCATTTTTGATATTTTAGTCACTAGCGGGTGCAGGACACTAGAGTTGATTCATGTAAATGAACAGTGACATATTATATGCTAAAATTATTTATACACTAATAAAAACCAACAGGAAGTGCAAAATCTCCTGCAGCCAGTCTTGAAAAATGCGAAGGCTGACACCAGTTATGTTTACATGCAACAATTTCTGTCAGTCTGAATGAACTGAATCTGATTGCAGAGCGGTTTACATGCACTCTAACAGATATCCATTTATATGCGTTTTGTATACACTCCGATTAAAACTTTTGTGTTTAAGAAAGATTAGACTCAACATGGTTTATCATTTTAATATTTTTTGAAGCAGGTCAGAGTGTCTGACAATAGAAATATTAGTTTTAATGTTGTCCATTCCTTTAACGACATTAATAAGAAAACTATTTAATAGTCTTGAATAGGGATGGGTACCGAAACTCTGTACTTTATCGGTATCAATGCAAAATTATAAAAGGCCGAAGTATCGATAAGCTCTGACGTTTCTGTTTCCGTCGAGCCTTCAATTCTCGGCTGCACGTGCGCGCTTATATATATATATATATATACACACACACACACACACACACACACACACACACCTTAAAACCAGTCTCCTGCTTCTAAAGTTGTAGGATTTCAATATTCTTACTGAGAAAACAAGATAAAAACACTGATTAATCAGCACCACATCTGCAAAGCATAGGCATCTGTTTTTAAGTACCGTATATGCACAAAAACATCTGATGACAAACATCCAAAAACATCTGTTGAATGTCATCTCAGCGTTCACCAGGTGATAATGCTGTTAAATCCGGCAAATCTGGGCCTTCGTTAATTAAAACATTCACGTCATGGCAAGAGCTACAAGCAACAGAAGAAGAAAAAAATAAATAGACGCAGCTCTAATCCTGTATTATGAAAACATATAGAAATGTCAGGGCCTGTGGACATGGTTCGTTGGCCAGGCGTCTGGAAAAGTGATTCTCGTTCCCGACTGCAATGATTTCTGCACAAGCCAAACACATTGTACTGCTGCTTTTCTTCTGAGGGATTTGGGAGTTTTAAGTCGGTGGCAGGTGGAAGCAGACGCTCCAAATCTGCCCATGACTGATGGCATGTAATCCCAGTACAGCGAACAGGTTTGCTGCGTCTGGAGACAAACAGGTAAAGATCTGCTCGTCTCAGAGCCGCGTCAGGATTTGCTGCAAAATCATTCTGTGTGTTAAAAGTGAAGTGTGGCGTTTTTTGTTTGTTTTGCTGTGATGAAATGGCATTAAAATCTGAAACAACTGCAGGTAAGTGATTTTTGAAGAAAGTTGAAACTGTAAAGCGTAGCCAATAGTGTGTATACTTATTTTATTTAAATAATATTTTTATATATTATTATTATTATTATTATTATTATTATTATCATCATCATCATCATCTTCATCATCATCATCATTATTTATATTAGCCCTCATGGATGAAGAAAAACAAAATAAAGACGTTGGAGTGGCATAGTCAAAGTCCTGACCTGAATCCAATTGAAATGTTGTAGCATGACGTTATAATTGCGTTTCATGCTTAAAAACCCTCTAATGTGGCTGAATTGCAACAATTCTGCAAAGATGAGTGGGTAAAAAGTCCTTCACAGTGCTCATGGCGAGCTATATAAAAAAACGATTGATTTCAGTTGTTAAGTTTAGGGGCAAACACTTTTTTCACATAGGGCTATGTAGTTTTGTATTTTGTTTTCCCTTAATAATAATAATAATAATAATTTGTATTGATAAATTGATTAAATTTGTAATGAAACTGTAAAGAATTAGGACAATGTATTTACTATTTACAATATTATTCAGAAATATATCAAAAGCTTCATGCAAATAAAACACATTTATATATATATTTTTTTTTAATCGGCGCCACTAGTGGCATAAAATGTATAGAATTCTATCATTCTTATATACAGTGGTGTGGAAAAAAAATCACCTCTGAATGGAAATGTTGGAGTGGCCTAGAAGACGTTGGAGTGGCCTAGTCAAAGTCCTGACATGAATCCACTTGAGATGGAATGGCATTAAAATGACGTTTCATGCTTAAAAACCCTCCAATGTAGATGGATTACAACAAATCTGCAAAGATGAGTGGGTCAAAATTCCTTCACAGTGCTCATGGCAAGCTATAAGCACTGTATATAAGAATATAAGAAATGCATTGAAAGATTAATGCAAATAAAAAACATATATAATCAAATAAATCCAGCGCATAACATTTATATGTTTCCATCATTCTTATATACAATGGTGTGGAAAAAGTCCACTTCTGTATGGCTGAAAAAAACTAACAAATTCAAGACGTTGCCATGGCCTAGTCAAAGTCCTGAACTGAATCCAATTGAGATGCTGTGGCATAACCTTAAAAAGGCTGTTTATTCTCAAAAACGCTCCAATGTGGCTGAATTACAACAATTCTGCAAAGATGAGTAGACCAAAATCCCTTTATAGCGCTGTAACAGACTCATGGCAAGCTATCAAATATGCTTGATTTCAGGCTAATATTAAATACTTACTCAACCAAATGACATGAATGTGAGGCGAAGCTACCAAACAGACCAAACAGCAAAAATTAGAGAAAAAACACACTTTCTTTTCTTTAGGAATGAGCTTTTCATACCCTGGCCTTTCACCCGTTTTTCTTGTAATGAATTTTTTCCCTCCAGAGATCTTTATTTCAGCACAAAGACCATTATACCAGGCGTTTTTTGTAATTTCTGCAGCTGCGTCTAACAGCCGGCCATAATTAACTTCAGCGTCCGACTACTTAATTCTGCGAATGAATGAATCAGCGTTTGATTATTACGCTCCTGCAGAACACATTCAAACCACAGTCTTCTAATAATGACTCAGCTTTCCTCCGTAATAACATCCATAATGCAAACACACAAAGTTCCTATTCACCCTCACACACATGCTTTAAGGTGAAATCTGGACAACACACCACTAGAACAAGGATTCATTCACTGCTAAATCTTTCTGACATCATTTGACACACACACATACACACACTTCCTTTTGATTAGCAGTAATTATGCTGTAAATAATGTTCGGTTACTTAGTTTCGCTTCATTAAACCTCAGTGTAAAAATTTCTGTAATTTCAATGGTGGAAAAAAAAAACAGTAAAAATGCAGCAGTAAAAATCTGTAACCTATTTAACAATAAGTTTCAGGCAAGCACTGGTCAAACAGGTACAAATAGAATCTTAAGGGTAATCTAGAAGCTTAGTCAGAAACGCGAATGGTCAGTACTGGCGGCAAAACAACATATATGAGAAACCAAGGCAAGGGGTTCAAAACACGGCAAGAAAACGTGGTGTTACAATAACAAGACTCAGAACTGTGTGTGTGCGCGCAAGTGTGGGGTGTATAAATGGTCCAGGATATCAGTCCATTATGAATTACCAGCTGTGTGTAATCAGTGGGAATCAAGAACTGGTGTGTGCGAGGTGCAAGCTGGAAGTTGTAGTTCGTTAACTTGGCGTGTGTGTAGTTCTCCAGCCATTTGCAGCTACTAGATCGCTGGTGATCGTAACAGCTTGCCTATAGTTGTGTTTATGGTTTGTGTTTAAATTTTGCTGATTATTTTTGGGAATGTTAACTCAAAAGTACTTAGTTACAGTTACTTTTCACAAGTAGTAACTGAGTTTGTAACTGAATCAAATTGTTATAAAGTAACTAATTACCAGGCAAAGTAACTTTTTAAAGGAACTTTTTTCCGTCAATGTCAAATGTCAATGTCAAATGTCAACAAAAAAAAATGGACACCAACTTAAATTATTAGTATTATGAAACATTCTACACTATCTTATACTATATCAATGTTGCTGTGGGACGATGCAAGTTGGGGTGCAATGATTATAGATTTTGATTGTATGATTATAGTCTGAGGAATAATCATGGTTTCACGGTTACCACAATTATTATGCATTCACTAAACAATAGTTCTTTTCTCTCTTTGGACTTAAATATAAGTGAAAAAACTCCCAATATGTGCGAGCAAGCTGCGCGCCTCTATTGGAAATAATGAGATTAAAAGATGTGATATGTGAACGGCCCTTAGTTGATAGCCTCAGCCATGGTTAATCTGTTTGAAACTGACCCTTTTAGGCTTTGATCCTATAATTGTGCAGTTTTGGTGACTGTCGCTTTAAATTCAAATGAGATTGCGCTCTTTTCAAAAGAGGGCGGAGCTACAAATGCCTGTGTGTCAGCATAGTGGCCCATTTAACAATAAAACTAGTGTCCTATGCTAATTAGGGAGAGATGGTCACTAAGGGTGACGTGATGACGTGTACAAAAGAAAGAATGTCAATCAAAGTGTTTCTGCAGACTGTTTTTAATCAAGTGTGATTATAGACAATTTAATAAAAAAAAAAGTAGCATTAGAAGCTGGTTATATTCACAGACTGTTGCTAAACGACTGTGTTTAAAACCCTCATAAAAGTGATTTTTGCATAATAGGTGCCCTTTAAAGACTACAGTTTCAGCTTAAAATTAAAAAAAACTTCATTAATGCTCTACTTTAGAAAAAAAAAGTCATCTACATATCGGATGGACAGAAGGCAAGGAAAATAACTGCAATTCTTTTTGGTTGAACGCTTTCTTTTAATATGTCAAATAAATAAAATAGAAAACAGGATGTGTATTGTTTTTGCAGCCCTGAAGTGAAAAGTAAAGTTTATTTGGGATGCAGACGTGCTGACGGGTGAAAAAATGGAAATGGAAAATGAAGAAATCACAACTTCCACAAAAACACAAATAGAAACATGAAGCTCATTTTTTTATGCTCCTCAATGCAAAGGAACAAACCCAGAGCCCTGCATATAAATCCCTTTTTTGCTTACAACATAATAACGCTTAATATGCCAAATGTAGGAGGAGTGGAAGCCCCGCCTCCAAGTTGAAAGAGCCAATCCTGTGTTTGTTCCCATGAAGATTTGGTCAAAATTTTATTATATTAATAAATGCATTAATTTGAAGTGTAATTTCATACTTGAAGACAAATATGACTGACAGCAGTGTTTAAAAAATGAAAAACAAACAAACTAAAAAAGAAAAATAAACATATTTTCAGAGAAATATCTAATGATAAACACATGCCTACTAATATTTCAGAACTGTGTTTATTTTATTTTAAAAAATTGTTTTACTTTATTAGGTACACCTTACTAGTACCGGGTTGGACCCCCATTTCACCTTCAGAACTGCTTTAATCCTTCGTGGCATAGATTCAACAAGGTACTGGAAAAAATCCTCAAGAGATTTTGCTCCATATTAACATGATAGCATCACGCAGTCACTGCAGATTTGTCAGCTGCCCATCCATGATGAGAATCTCCCATTCCACCACATCCCAAACGTACTCTATTAGATTAAGAACTGGTGACTGTGGAGGCCATTTGAGTACAGTGAACTCATAGTCATGTTCAAGAAACCAGTCTGAGATGATTCACGCTTTATGACATGGTGTGTTATCCTGCTGGAAGTAGCCATCAGAAGATGAATACACTGTGGTCATAAAGGGATGGACATGGTCAGCGCAATACTCAGGTAGGCTGTGACTTTAACAACATGCTCAATTGGTACTAATGGGCCTAAAGTGTGTCAAGAAAATATCCCCCGCATCATTACACCACCACCACCACCAGCCTAAACCATTGATACAAGGCAGGATGGATCCATGCTTTCATGTTGTTAATGCCAAATTCTGACCCTACGAACCAAATGTCGCAGCAGAAATTGAGACTCATCAGACCAGGCAATGTTTTTCCAATGTTCTATCGTCCGATTTTGGTGAGCCTGTGCGAATTGTAGCCTCAGTTTCCTCTTCTTAGCTGACAGGAGTGGCACCCGGTGTGGCCTTCTACTGCTGTAGTCCATCCACCTCAAGGTTGGACGTGTTGTGTTTTCAGAGATGCTCCTCTGCAGACCTTGGTTGTAATGAGTTGTTATTTGAGTTACTGTTGTCTTTCTATCAGCTGGAACCAGTCTGGCCATTCTCCTTTGTCCTCTGGCATGAACAAGGCATTTGCGCCCACAGAACTGCAACTCTATATTCAATGTCACTGGATATTTTCTCTTTTTTTGTATCTCTGTAAAACCTAGAGATGGTTGTGTGTGAAAATCCCATTACATCGGCAGTTTCTGAAATGCTCAGACCAGCCGGTCTGGCACCAACAACCATGCCATGTTCAAAGTCACTTAAATCCCCTTTCTTCCCCATTCTGATGCTCGGTTTGAACTGCAGCAGATCCTCTTGATCATGTGTACATGCCTAAATGCATCGAGTTGCTGCCATGTGATTGGCTGATTTGAAATTAACAAGCAGTTGGACAGGTGTACCGAATAAAGTGGCCGGTGAGTGTAATTGTTGTGCTTTATCAGAAGGTTGGCTTGATTCATGACACATGAAAGTATTATTTAGTCATTTCTCTGTGCTGTGTTTGCTTTACTCATCACGTCGCCTCTGATAAGGACTCCTGGGAACAGAGACAACTTGTTACAAATTTAACAATGGCTTTTAAAGGACAAGCAATCGCCTCCAGTTGTCATGACCCATTTGGCACAATAATCTGCGCTTTAATTAACAAAGTCAGTTTAGAATATCAATTAGTCTCTTTTTTGCAATCTTGGCTGATGTCCTTTTCCTTCCAGAATGAGTGATTTGTGCTGCTGATAATTTGTAGCTGCAGGCCAATAAATCCGATGATATTAACGTGACGTCTCCTCCTCGATTACAGTAATATTAGTGGTTTAATGAGAGGTGATGCCGAAAGTCTGCCTGAATCGGCTGGAGTTTTGCTGGGATGTGAAAACACCTCGACCCGGTGTGACGTCTCTGTCTCTTCTGTCATCCTCTGTTCATGTTGGGTTTGTTTTTCACCCCGCACCGGTGTGACAGATGCACGGAGAAAACATGCTTGTTTTCGGCACTTGTGTGTTTCGGCGCTCGAAGGAGAAGGAGGTCGGATTCGGAGAATTGAAACGGCTGTCATTCAGTTTCTGCATGCCAGGTTTTTTATTTGCTAAATATTTTGAACGCGTGATTTGTTGTTGTTGTTATTATTATTATTAATATGATTAATAACGAAGATACCAATAATATTGTTTTCATAATGTTTGGGCTGAATTAGATGTTTTTCTAATTATAGATTATTACTATATTATTAGATTCAATGAATAGTGTTATGTTAGCACTTTTGCTTCACAGCAAGAAGGTCAATGGTTCGAGTCTCAGCTGGACCAGCTGTGTGGAGTTTGCATGTTCTTCCCATGTTGGCATGGGTTTCCTCCGGGTGCTCCGGTTTCCCCCACAGTCTAAAGACATGCGCTATAAGTGAATTGGGTAAGCTAAATTAGCCGTAGTGTATGTGTTCGAATGCGTGTGTATGGGTGTTTCCCAGTACTGGGTTGCAGCTGGAAGGGCATCCACTGTGTAAAACATATGCTGTATAAGTTGGCTGTGGTGACCCCTGATAAATAAAGGGACTAAGCTGAAGTAAAATGAATGAATGAATAGTGTTTATATTTATCCATGGCCACATTTATTTACTAATACTTGGAGTCAAAGAATCAGTGATTCATTCATAAAGAGTCACTTTGCTACATTTCTAAATGAATCAGCGGTTTTGGGCGAATCATTTGAATGAATGATTCAATGAATAGTGTCATACTGATTTATCAATGTCCATGTTTATTTACTAATATTTGGAGTCAAGGAGTCAGTGACTCATTCATTCATTGGAGTCGCTTGATTCATTTATTAATACATCAGACATTTATGGTGAATCATTTAAAAGAATGATTCAGTGAATAGTGTCATATTTTTATGTCCACATTTATTGACTAGAACCAGTGATTCAGTGAGTCATTCATAAAGAGTCAACTTCTTAATATATAAATGGATTAGACATTTGAGGAAAATCATTTGATTTAATTAATAATTTGTATATTTATTTATCATGTCCACATTTATTTAGTAATATTTGGAGTCAGTGATTCATTTAAAAAGAGTCACTTGCTTCATTTATAAGTGAATCAGACACACAGAGGAAAGCATGCTTGTTTCCGGCACTTGTGTGTTTCAGCGCTTGAAGGAGGAGGTCAGATTTTGGAGAATTGGAAAGGCTGTCATTCAGTTTCTGCATGCCACAAATATTCTGTTTACTAAACATTTTAAATGTGTGATTTTATTATTATTATTTTTGTGATTGGTACATTTAGGCCTGTCACAATAATCAACATATTGACTTATCGCGCAATACTTGGAGATGACCTCAATATGTTTTTGCCGCAATATTCATTCATTCATTCATTCATTCATTCATTTTCCTTCGGCTTAGTCGCTCATTTATCAAGGTCGTCACAGTGAAATGAACCACCAACTATTCCGGCATATGTTTCATGCAGCGGATGGTCTTCCAGCTGCAATCCAGTACTGGGAAACACCCACACACTCTCCGTGCCACAGTCATTGACTCCAAATATTAGTAAATAAATGTGGTCATGGATAAACATAACACTATTCATTGAATCATTCATTCATTCAATTTATTCAAAATGACTGATTCATTTATAAATGAATCAAGCAACTCTTTATGAATGAATCACTGATTACCTAAGTCAAAAAACTGATTCATTTATGATCAAAACCACAGTTTTGCTCTGAGACAAACAAATGTTCAGCTCTGGCTTCATTTGACTTTCATTGCACAAACAGTAAAAATAAAAAGTATGATAATAAAAATATTTATAAAATACATTGACTATTTATATTAGTTCAAAAACAGTTTTGTTTAAGATCAAAACACCCCAGTATTGCCCTGTAAGAGTAAATAATATTACAGGGCTCGAAATTGCGACCGTTTTGGTTGCATATGCGCCCAAAATTTTATCTATGCTACCTTAAATATATATTTGGGAGCATTTGTGCAAGTGCATAAAATTGCTGTCGTGCGACCAGTTTTCACAGCAAAATGTTCACCACATGTGCGGAATTAGGAGGCATTCACGCATTAGGCATCTTTGCACCTAAAAACACCAAAAACAGTGCTCAGGAATGGTTTAAAACAGTTGACATGTCAACTTGCTGCAGCAAACAAAGCCTGCAATGCTTGCCCCGCCTTCAACTCTTCTTATTGGCCCACTGCGCTAGAACAGAACATGAATGGATTGGTTAATATCAGCTGTCAATCACTCAGTTCCAATGACAGGGAGCTACAGCTGCGAAAATGTGGATCCAAGAAAATGAAAACAACACTGGCAGATTTAGTTTTAGAAACCACCTAAAGTTACAAATAATGGCACATCTGATTAGTGATTATGTAATGAATGTTAATTCAGCATTTACACTTTGCGAAGAGTGGATAAAAGACTTCCAGTGCTTAAAGGGCGCTATGAAAATGACGTTTAATCCTTCATTTAATCGTGACGATGCTGTTAGTCGTGCGACTGACACTGCGTTCACCATCGCTAAACAGCATGCATTCACAGAGATGAAACTAATATTGCAGCTCATGAAAAGACGGTTATTGCTATTAAGATGATAATATCATCTGTGTAATATCAGACAGCACCCGTGAGAACAGCACAGTTATTGTTAATTCAGTTCATCTCATTCACGTCAAGCAGGGCTGGTGAGCGCATGCAGATTTTTGTTTATTTGTTAGTTGTGATTAGAGGGTTAATATATAATAGAATCTGTTCATATAAAACGTGTAGTAACGGTGCTCATAATTTTTGGTGGGTGCGACAAAATTTTGTCTGGTGCACCTAAATTTTTTAAGTTAGAAGCACCGGTGCTACCAAGAAACAAAGGTTAATTTCGAGCCCTGTATTAAATATAATAATATTATTATTAATAATAATAATAATAATAATAATAAT
>CAIGQZ010035066.1:5577842-5595234 GCA_903798205.1 Danio tinwini
TTATTATTATTATTATTATTATTATTGTTATTATTATTATTATTATTATTATGTTAACAAAAAATCCCTAAAACCAACCCAGTGATTGCTGTTGCAGCATGACCAATAAAAGTTTCCAAAAAATCCTTCACTTTTCTTGTTTTTGATCAGAGATATTCATCTCCAGAGGTCTCTAATGGAGTCAGCAGGTAGATGATCTACAAAAACTCTCAAAAATCAGCATTAGCTAGGTACACCATCCACACTTGGCCTCCTGTATTGACCTCTGAGAGATGCATCTGCCAACGCCGGGATAAAGTGTTTCCTCCACTAACTTGTTTTCAGAGACTGAATGACACAGAGGACATTCAGAAAGTGTCCCGCTTTTGATAAAAAAACAACCGAATGCATGTGAATGCAGATGAGAAGAGTGTACCGGTTTCATTTAAAGCGGGGGTATTCGTGCCCTTGTCCTGTGACCGTGACTTTTGCGCGGTCATCGCTGGAAGAAAAAAAGAAACCCCCTGCTCGGTGCTGGAAAGAGATGAGACGCTCGCCGTCAGCAGGGGTCCGGACCCCCTCAACCAGCACCACTAATCACACCGGTTATACTGGCATCCCAAAACAGGTAACAAGATGCTTTCTTTTGATTCACTAGTGCCTACAGGGAACACGAAAAGCAGACACAAACACACTCCAATGCGACTGCGCACGTGTCGGCTCAAGGACAGGACGCTGAGATGCAGGTGAGATTAAATCGAGACTGAATTATTGATCAGCGATGAGGAGTTCATGGATCTGTCTTCTATATACTCCCCCCTTTGAGATGGAGGAACAAAAAAAGAGAGCCAAAAGATTGTAAATGTGTAAACAAAATCGATTGGTGTTGTTGTGAATGAAAACAGCAGGCCTATGTTTCATAATGATTAAATAAATATGATGCTATTTATTGATTAATTCAATTGATTCATCCCAAAAGTCTGATTCATTTATAAATGAGGGACATTTATGAATGAATCACTGACTCCTTCAAGTATTTAAAAACTTTAAATATTAGTCAAATGATTCGTCCCAAATATATGAATTAGAAGATTGGTTTGGGAAGAATCATTTGAAATAATGATTCAGTGAATAGGGTCATATTTATCCAAACGATTGTCCCAATGCCTGATTTATTTATGAATAAAGCAAGTGCTTCCTTATTAATGAATCACAAAGCACTTACTCCTTGAATCCAAATATTGATAAAATGAACACGGACTTGGATAAATCAATATGACAATATTTAATCTATCATTAATTCAAATGATTCATCCCAAACATCTGATTAATTTAAAATTGAAATGACTCTTTATAAATGAATCACTGACTCCTTGACTCCAAATATTAGTAAATAAATGTGGACATGATAAAGAAATGACACTTTTCATTGAATTATTCACTCAAATGATTCATCCCAATTTTCTAATTCATTAAAAAGAGGCAAGTGACTCTTTATGAATGAATCACTAACTCGTTGACTTTAAATATCAGTAAAAAAAAGTGGACATGGAAAAATACATGACAATATTTATTGAATCGTTTTTTCAAATGAATCATTTATAAATGAATTAGAAGTTTGAATCATTTAAATCAATGATTCAGTTAATTATTCATTCATTCATTTTCTTTTTGGCTTAGTCCCTTTATTAATCAGGGGTCGCCACAGTGGAATGAACCAACTTGTACAGCATGGTTTACGCAGCGGATGCCCTTCCAGCTGCAACCCAACACTGGGAAACACCCATACACACTCTCACACACACATACACTATGGCCAATTTAGCTTATTCAATTCAGCTATACCGCATGTCTTTGAACTGTGGAGGAAACCCACGCCAACACGGAGAGAACATGCAAATTCCACACAGAAACACCAACTAACCCAGCCTGGGCTCAAACTAGTGAGTACCCACTGCGCCACCGTGATGCCCCTTCAGTTAATTTTGTCATATTTATATATCAAAACTACATAAATTAAACAAGTGGCTCTTAATGAATGAATCAATGACACCTTGGCTCCAAATATCAAATATTAGGTCAAATATTCTTAAAAAATGTGAACATGATAAATAAATATGACACTATTTGTTGTATTATTCGTTCAATCGATTCGCTTAAACATCTCCTTGATTCATAAATGAATTAAATGACTCTTTATGAATGAATCACTAAATCACTGACTCTTTGACTCTAAATATTAGTAAATAAATGTGGACATGGATGAATAAATGACACTATTCATTGAATTATTCATTCAAATGATTCGACACAAATGTCTGATTCAAATACAAGTTGGGTTTGAACCCCTTGGCTCAAAGACAGGATGCAGGTGAGATTGAATCGAGACTGAATTATTGATCAGCGATGAGGAGTTCATGGATCTGTCTGCTACGTACTCCGCCCTTTGAGATGGAGGAACAAAAAACAGGATTTATAGAGCTGAAAGATTGTGAACGTGTAAACAAAATCGATTGGCGTTGTTGTGAATGAAAACAGCAGGCCTATGTTTGGTTTGGGCTTTCAGTCAAAGCTCTGATCGAAGTCTTAAAACCTATCAGAGAGAGAAAGGTCTTGCCGCTGGGCTCGACAGGGGGGCTCGCCACACCATTAGCCTCTCCACTGCAATTACTTCTGGAGTCGCGGCGTTATTTTTAGTTAGTCACTTTAAGCGCAAGCTTATAGAAGCCATTTAACCCAGCGGGAGTTTTGACCCTCGTACTTGAAGACGGGACGTTGTGGAGGAAATCAAAAGTGCTTCACAAAGCTGGCGTTTGTCTTCTGCTGTCCTCTGGCTAAGCTCTGGTCACTCTCTCAGACAGTGGCTGAGTGACACACAGCGCCGGCGTTTGGTTTAATGAGCTTACAGGGAGATTTCTAATGAGATTTGGTGTGTCGTTGAGGAAAGCGGCCAGCACGGGCCTAATTTGGGGGTTGAATTGAAGCCACAAATCCAGTCGCTTCTCTGCGCGCATGTTGTAAATTGGGGTGGAGTGTGTTAAAAGTGGCTTTGGGAAAGAAACAGCCCAAATGAGAGCTCTGTAGTATCTCAAACATCTCTCTGAGATTCAATACAAAGCAACCAGATTTTTAGACTAAGGGACACTTTTAATCTCCGTTTCAAACTTTGTCAAGCTGGAAATGCCAGTGATTTCAATATGAACTCAATGCCTTTCATCAAATTTGACAGCAAAAGAAGCACATGTTGGTGATTTTGAACTGAAATTATTAAAAAAGGGTCTATTTGAGCTAAAATAATCAAAAGCCTATTTCTTGACATTTTGGAATATTTGCCAACAAGGAGGCTCAGTCCCAAATTTTAAGCTCCCTATAAATGTTTTGTACGAAGCTTCATGAAATACAACGTTTTACAGCAAACATCAAAATTCTTTATATCTGTATGCCAAAACATTGTCATTTTTGACCAACCTGCTCAGAGGCCATTTTCCATATCTCCACAGAACTAAGTGGCGATCTGCCAAAACTTTGCAGGTAACCTCATGTAAAGATTGTCATAACACACACCAAATTTAATCTGAATACAGTTGAGCATTTCAGAGATATATTCTCCTGTCTGATTTGGTGTAGATTTTGTCAAATTTCATGAACCGTTTGTCTAATAGTTGTTGTTATTATTTGGATTATTGCATAATAACCAAGCGGCAACCTCTCGCTCTCCCTCGGGAAGCAAATACGGAAGTAACTAAAACTACAATTCATCGACTCTCCTTGGGGGGCTGGCTCCAGGAAGTCCAAGCGCTTTCTGACTGCATTGGTAAATTGGCCATTTTTACAGCTGATAAAAACATGTTTACAGCCTGGTACAAAAGATGGCTTTGGTGCATATAGCTATGATTACCCTTCATGACAACTGTGAGGGGGGTGAATTTTTTTATAACTCATCCGTTTAGTTTTTATTGTTATATTAAGTCTGCATAATTAAGGGCGTGGTCACTTGAGTGACAGCTAACCCTCGCTGGTCGCTGTCTCGTCACCTCAGCTGATTCCGGCTGATTAGCCACTGATCTCAGCATATACATGGTATTTTTGTTTTGGTTAATGTTTCTTTACACAGTCATTTGCCTTTTGAAATTATTTCCTGCAATTATCAGTTAATATGGCATGCTGTGTGGACTTAATTGTGCTTACAAACTGTTCAAGTTGCCTCCATTTCCCAGGTGAGTGAAATTATATACTGATATACCATCTCTATAAATGTATTTGTTTTATTTAAGATCATTTATCAACTATAATATTCTTTAGACCTGTAATGCACTCCAGAATCTGACAGATTGATTAGCTGTAGGCTATAAAACTGAAGCATTGTCATACAGTTAGTGCTGGATTTTTATAGACAGCCTTGCATTTACTAACATAGACTATATCTGAAGTGTTTGATAGTAATTCGCGTTTTCCTCCTGTCCAAAAACGTCATAAGAACAATGTTTAGTGGCTCAATGTACTACAGCAGTGTTTTTAAAAGTCTAAACACTTTATTGATATGGTGTACAACCAAGCACGTGTGGTCAGAACACAAACGAGTCACAGGTAATGAAGTATTAAGCGTTCTCTCAAAGTAAAAAGTCTGTCTAAGCCAGGTCTAAGCAAAATGCTGAGAATCCAGCTTGCGTCTGTAGGTCAGCTCACTCTCCGCCTCTTTGCCCTTTTTTGGTATCCTGCGTTTGGTGCGATGACGCCCTAACAAAATGGCGACGGTTGGCCGTGCCTACTTGTAGCTTCTTTTGCAGTGTTTAGAAACCTATGGGTGAGGTCACGGATACTACGTCCATATCTTTTACAGTCTATGATAGTAACTAAATTTAGTTACTTTTAACCCAAGATTTGTTCATTAATGTCAATGAACCACCAATGAAATACCAAAAATGTTTACATGACAACGATGTAGCTAGGCATGGGCCGGTATAATAACCTTGGATAAAAATATTATGGTTTCACGGTATTATGGTATTGTGATTACTGCTTTAAAATAAGTTATTTTTAAATGTCTGGGTAAAAAATATAAACTTTTTCCCACTTTTTTAACACAATATAATTTATTTTGGGAAATATTTAAAATATTTTGGAGCAGTAAACATATCAGGCTAAATAATTCAAATGAATCATTGACTTCTGCTGTCTTCATGTTTCAAAAACACAGATTTCTTTACAATTTAAAACAGCATCTTTATATATCTTTTCTGCTGGAGATACTGTTGTCCTAAAAAAAAAATAAAAAAAATTTAAACAAAAAAAATCTTACACGTAACTTAGGAACGGTATTACAGAAAAGTTTGGCGGTTTTAAAACCTTGACTTTTCCAAACCACGGTATACCTTGAAAACGCTTATCGTCCCATGCCTAGATGTAGCCAATAAATTAAAGTAAAGTTTTAGGGTGCTTTCACACTAGCACTTTTGGTCTGCACCTGGGTTTGTTTGACGTCAGAGTACAGTATGTTTAGCTAGTGTAAACATGTCTTCTAAACTCAGGTGTGCACCCATAAACTGTACCCGAGTCTGCCTGAAAGAGGTGGTCTGGGATACGGTTCATGCAATGTCTGATACGGTTCACTTCTGGTATGAATGCAATTGTACCAAATAACCACATACTGTACCTTGGTGACAAGCGGGACTGAGCCAGGGCAATCACAGTGATAATGCCTGTCTCCTCCAAAAACTGCTTCTGCAGACATTGCACGTCTTTCCATTTTGTCGCTTTGCTTTCGTGTCCGTTACCTGGCAACAGCCATACACAAAACCGTAACTCAATGACGCAAGCGTACCGGGCTTCAGAAGGAAAAAAGAAAACCAGCTGAGAAGGTGGCAAGGGGGGGGCAATCGAACTGGGGTACGGTCCAGGCAATTGAACCGAGAGTGAAAGCAACCTTAAAATCTTTCATGTTTTCTAACACAACAAAGTTTTCAAAAGGATCTGCATACACACATTTATTAAAATGCCCAAAATGTTGTATTATTTATGCCAGTCCAGTATTTGCTACCTGTAAGTGACAACTTGAAGTCAGCAGCTCAGCACTGGTGCACATGCAGAATCAGCCGTTTGTATAAGATACATCTCCACTTTTAATTGTAATGTTGAAGTAAATCCACACATTGCTGATGGATTGTTAGCAAACACTTGAGCCACAACATCACCACATAATCTGCCATTTTTGTGTATTTGTTCATGCTTGCTTTTCATCTACACTTGCCTAAGCATGTGCACATGCATGATGTCATTGTTTTCAAAAACTCTTGGTTGTTTTCACGGACATAACAACACCACTATTTTCAAAAACTGAACCCATTTTCAGATGTATGGGTTTTTCAGTCCCAAAAACATCCTTGTTGTGAAATCAAACAGACAAAATGCATAAAAAGTTTCCAGTTTTTGACTGAAGACTTTTATCTTGTAAACAGCCTCTAATTTCCCGTTTCCACTGAGTGGTACGTTATGGTTTGGTATGCTTTTTTAGACGTTTCCACTGTCAAAATATACCTAAAAGTGAACCATACCATACCACTTTTTGGCACAACAAAAAGGGTACCAAAAGGCGGAGCAAGACGCTCAACTGAACACTATTGGTTTACAGAGATACGTCACTCGCTCGTGCAACAAGCCAGAATGAAAACAAAGGAACTGCCATGGTTTACATACACAGCCAAGACATTACACCATGATAATATATACATATAATAACGAGCCATGGTCGACCCAAGCTCAAACAAACCTTGTCCTCGTCTTGATGAACAGGCACAAAGCCAAGAAGAGCAGAATCTGCCCTATGCCCCATAGTTTTTTTTACAAGGCCGTCTAAAGCGTGAGCGGTTTTGCTTTCTCACTGTAAGGGTCTGTATGCGTTCATATATATTGCATTTATTTATTTTATATAATTGCAGACGTTACAATAAGCTATTTCTCACTGCCATTGATCTGCAGTTATAATCAACTCATGTTCATAGAAAGGTTAGTAATGAACATTTATACACAAGTATTTATGCGTTTAAGCACCTGTTTTGTGAGAAGTGCTTCTCATATGATATGTGAACGACCCGTACAGCTTTACCTTGACATTTTCTCAAGCGAGAATGACATAGACTGAAACTTTGTCGTACACTACACCCACCAAAAGGTTACCATTGGTACCCTTTTAGCAGTGGAAATGCAAGCCTGATAAAGGTGACCCGTACCGACCTGTACTGTACTGTACTACCTGTACCTGTACTACCATACTGTACCACTCAGTGGAAACGGGCCATAAGCTGCTATATGAAGGCTACTCGTTTCCCTATTACCCTGTAATGCTTTATATCACTAAAAATTCAATTTATGACTGATTTTGAAGAAACTAATTTGAGACAGAGCTAGTATTTCGTCCTCTAGGTACTCCAAATGCTCATAACATATTTATTTTAAATCCCAAGAAGCATCTAACACACATTTCTACTCATAAAAAGATGTTTATTTTTTTTTCTTGTCAAATAACCTTGATTCCTAGAACAGCGGCGAAAAAGTTCTCAACCCTGAAAACCCCATAATCACCTCAGATTCAAATTTCTCACACTAAAACCCTGAGCAGGTCTGAGAGGAAACCTGCTCAATATATAGTGGATTATGCTGAAGTATCATCCACCCCCAGACCAATAAAAGCTTCACCACAGGAAAACCTGAAGACGCTTTACAGAAGTTTGCAAACTCTACTTTTCTGAACGCAAAAAGATGTTAAATTTCTGCACTTTAGTGACAGACATTTTTTTTGCTGGCTATACAAATGAATAGCAGAACGCTTAAAAGCAGGTCATTTTTACTACTACTGGAAATAAACAACAATGGCAGATTCAACTTTACTATGCTTGAAGAGTACCCAAGCCACCCAAAAAATGAGTCTAAAAACAGAAAACAAAGGAGGTTAGCTGCTTCCTCAATATCCCAGAATATGCAAACACTCAACTCAATATGATCACAGTCTTGGTAGGTCTTGAAATGACAAGTTTAGCAGATTAGCATGCGAACAAGCTAATCTCACCCATTTACACTTCCCGGTAGAGCATCTAAAAACGAAAAACGCTTAGCCGTGTGTTAGCCTAGCACCATCAGCATGTGAAAGCTGCTTTTAGGAGCCAAAAGATCATCCATAATGTTTCCTTAAGCCTTTCTAAAGCTAATCTCAATAATTAAATGTCTGAACAGCAACAAAGCTAACCTCACATGCTAACACCCTAACTACGAACCAGGAACTGTTTAAGAAGAAGTTGGCCAACTAGCTAATCTAACCCATTTTCGTTTCTCGACAGAGCATCTGAAAATGAAAAATGTTTATTTCCATTTAGCCTTTTGTTAGCTTAGCACCAGCAGCATGAGAGAGCTAGTCAAAAGATCATTCATAATGCTTTCTGAAGCCCTTCTAAAGCTAATCACAATAATTAAGGGTCTGAACAGCAACACAACTAACCTGAAACGCATGCTAACACCTTAGCTATGAAGCAGGAACTGTTTGAGAGGTTAGCAAACAAGCTAATCTAACCCATTTGCCTTTCCCGACAGAGCATCTCCAAAAGAAATTTGCTTATTTCCCATTTAGCCGTGTGTTAGCTTAGCGCCAACAACATGCTTGAGCTGCTTTTTGGAGCCAAAAGATCTTTCATAATACTTCATGAAACCCTTCTAAAGCTAAATCACCATAATTAAATGTCTGAACAACAATGAAGCTAACCTCAAACACATGCTAACACCCTAACTATGAAACAAGAACTGCTTGAAAAGAGGTTGACAAACTAGCTAATCTCACCCATTTGCCTACCCCGACAGAGCATCTGGAAATGAAAAATGCTTATTTCCCATTTAGCCTTTTGTTAGCTTAGCATCAGCAGCATGAGAGAGCTAGTCAAAAGATCATTCATAATGCTTTCTGAAGCCCTTCTAAAGCTAATCACAATAATTAAGGATCTGAACAGCAACAAAACTAACCTGAAACGCATGCTAACACCTTAGCTATGAAGCAGGAACTGTTTGAGAGGTTAGCAAACAAGCTAATATAACCCATTTGTCTTCCCCGACAGAGCATTTCCAAATGAAATAGCTTATTTCCCATTTAGCCGTATGTTAGCCTAGCACCATCAGCATGTGAAAGCTGCTGTTAGGAGCCAAAAAATCATTCATAATGCTTCATGAAGCCCTTCTAAAGCTAATCATAATAATTCAAGATCTGAACAGCAACGAAGCTAACCTCAAACACATGCTAACACCTTAGCTATGCAGCAGGAGATGGTTAAGAAGAGGTTTCGTGTGTTCAACCATGTGGTGTCGCATCAAAAACAAGGCGGCGTGTTTTTTTAGCGTCTGTTAACGGTCGCTAGCGTGTGTTTAGACATTTTTATGGGGTCTGCGGCACAGACCGTGATGTCATTTGCTTAAAGGCAGCCATTTGTTTGATTTAAAAGTCAGGAAACCAAGTCCACAGAGGCTGCAGCTTTTGCTAAACGCTAAATCTGAACACTGGGATACCGCCTAAAGGCAAAGACCTGGAATGTGAAATACACGAAGGCAAAGAATAAATCTCACACATCAAAGCGACACTAAGCTACTTCTGTATTCAACGCTCTTTCACTTACAAAAACAGTACCGTGGTATTACCAAGCACTTGTGAAGCCTATATAAAGCTAAAAATATAGCATTGTGATGAACTTAGCTGTTATTTTTTTAGTATACCAGTCTTACCATGCTTTTATTTACACATGTACATGTATGCTTCATGTAATTTCTTCTTGTAAAAATAAACACAATTGTACCATGGTATTTACCAAAATATACCATGCTACTGCTATGTTTTTGGCCATATTTATTAATACAGCACCATTTTGACATACTTAGCTCATATTACTCAATAATCAGATGAGTAGCAATAATTTTTGGAACATGTTACCATGCTAAAACCATATTATTTCAACATATACCATTATTAAGCATTTTATTTACATATACCATAGTTATACCATGTTTTGAGACTTGGTGCCATTGCCATAACACCACAGAATTTGTTGTATCATCACTTACAGAAATACTACAGTACTCTGAAATATGCCATCTGAAATTGGCACAGATTGAAATTAACCAAAATGTACCATTGTACTACCATGATTTACCATGTATCAAGGTAAAACTCAGTTTTTACTCATACACACACCATAGATTTACCACATATTCTGCCAGTACCATATTATTAAACTATGCTTTCTGACATCATGTATCAAATGGTGCAAAACTATCTCTCACAAAAGTACTGTGGTGGTATTAGATGATAATAATATGGTAATTTGAAACCAAGCATGTTACCTAAATTCACATAGAATGACATTCACAAAAAGAAACGGTTGTATTATCACATTTTGTGACATATACCATGGTAAAACAGTGTTTTTGGAGATTTATAAAAGTTATATTGTGCCATGTCTCAAATAGTTTTTTATAATCAGATGGTAATACTATGGTAGTTTAAAACAAACAAAAGTACATTCATTTGTGTGCAATGACATTCAGCAAAAATACCATGCTTTTTGCACATGCACCATAGTAAATCTATGTTTTTAGTATGATGGTAACAATACTTCTGTTTTATTCTTTTTGGACATAAACTATGGTAACTATGGTCATTTTTTAAACTACTAATATAGTAAAAAAATGTATATTAACAAAAAAAAAGTATAAAAAAATTTATATTTTTATTTTATTATTATTATATATATTTTTGCAGCCGAAACATATTTAAAATGTACCAAGTGAACATTATTGTCCCCGACTCCGACATGCACTATACTGTAGTAAATCCATGTTTTTGATATGAAGTTTTTTTTACTGGTAACTATAGTAATTTTTCAAAGTACTATGATAGTACTATGGTACATATTAGAGATGCTCCGATCAGCATTTTTGGGGCCGATCAATCTAATTGATACTAGTATCTAATAAATAAAAACTAGTATCTATTTAATAAGTACTATCTAATGAATAAGTACTAGTATCTAATAAAATAAACTAGAGTCTAATGAGTAAGCACTAGTATATTTTTAAAAAGCACTAGTATCTAATGAATAAGCATTTAAAAAGCACTAGTATCTAATGAATAAGCATTTAAAAAGCACTAGTATCTAATGAATAAGTATTTAATGGAAAAGATACTAGTATCTAAAAAAAAAGCACATGTAACATGAAAATTGATACTAGTACGGGTTATAGATTAAGTGTAAAAACGGCTTGCCATACATGCACAGCAAGCTGGAGAGTGTGCCACACACACACACATTGGGGACAGGCGTCTGCACTCCATATATCACAGGTTGTTCGTAGAGGCAAATGAATTCCATAATTCTGAACGCGATGTCTTTCCAACTCGTACTATCCCTGCTGTATGGTTCACGTCGTTTAAATGCATCACTCACAGTCGGCTGGTTGAGGGATTCTTGTACGCGGCTTATTTAGTTGTGTGGCGTGTTCTAAGATGCCTAATCATGTTAGTGCTGTTAAAATGCCGTTGCTTGCTTAAGGGATTTCATCACGACATACATTGCAAACGGCTAACTTTACGTCTTTATTGGACACTTTGAAAAAGACAAACTCATGTTGCCAATGGTAAGCTCCGCTCTGCTGTTGTTTACCTGTGCGCCTTGCATGCACGTGTGAAAAGTCATGCGAGCAATTTACGTCAAGTGATCGGCTTTTTTGATCGGCGCTTTTGGGGTTAGCCGATCAAACTATTTTTAGCCAATATCGGCCGATCGTGATCGGTGGCCGATCAATCGGAGCATCACTAGTACATATCTTAAAAATATTGCAAGAATTAGATGCTTTGTTTCCAGTGAGGACTTAGAGAAACTTGTTGATGCTTTTATCACCAGCAGGGTGGATTACTGTAATGGACACCTCACTCCCTGGCCTTCCCAAAAAGACAGTCAAGCAGTTGCAGCTCATCCAGAATGCTGCTGCCAGGATTCTGTCCAGAACCAGAACTTGTCTTTAAAGCACTAAATGGCCTAGGACCTCAATACATTACAGATAAGCTCACTGCATACAAACCTACGGCTCACTCAGATAATTAGGGTCAAACAAATAAAAAATTCCAAGAGTTCAGTTAAAGCAGGGGGAATCGGCTTTCAGCTACTGCACCCCCCACTGTTGGAATCAGCTTCCAAAAATGATCAGATTTGCTCCAACATTAGGCACATTCAAATCAAGACTGAAAACACATCTGTTTAGCTGTGCCTTTTCTGAATGAGTAGGTTTGTATGCTACGTCCGACAAAACGCACTATAATGTCTTTCTTTTCATTTTCATTTTTTTTAAATCCTGTTTTAGCACATTTTATTCTGTCTTTAATCATTTTTATTCTTTGCAGTTTTCTTTTTTTATCGTGGTTATTTTATTCTTGTTTATGTAAATCACTTTAAATTACCACTGTGTATGAAATGTGCTATATAAATAAACTTGCCTTGCCTTGCCTTAAAAACACATGCTAACAACCATGGAATCATGTCTAAAAAAAAAAAAACTTATTTAACATACCAAGTTAACACTATTGTTATCACCAGCGATCTAATCCTGGCAGATCGCTGGTAAACACAGAGTTCGTTAATGGACTACAATCCCACCATTACATAGACTATAAGCTCCAGTCATGCACCACACACACACACCTGCTCCAAGTCTCCTTTGATTACACTTACACAGCTGAAGCTGCTCATCTACTAATTACACCACACATATATATGGCTCACTTTGACACTCTCATGGCTGAGTCTTGTTATACTGAATTGTGAACATTACGGCGTGTTTCCTTGCCGGTTTTGACCCTCGCCTTGTTTGTTTGTTTGTTTATGTTGTATGCTGCCTGCCTTTTGACCATCCGCCTGTAATATGACCACGACTCTGGAATTGCCCGTATACATCAGTTTGCTCCTTTGTTGACTGTTGCTTGCCTGACCATTCTCATAACAAATCCTGCATGTGGATCCGCACTCTGCAGTCAGCGTCCACTTCACATTACAATTGTACCCATGTCTAAACTAATACATCAAATTAATCAGTGAATACTTTATTTACCTTTTATTGAATACCACACAACACCATCACTGTATCAGAGCAGATTGAGTAAACAGGTATAAACAGGACAGACACGAGAAATGTGTGTTTATATAAAGTGGCAGGGGTCAGTGTGGTGGAGTCTCGACCCAGATGAGTCAGATCTGTGTGTGTGTGTGTGTGTGTGTGTGTGTGTGTGTGTGTCCGATCAGATCAGTCTACACCAATGCAGACGGCTGGATTCACGGTGAAGACACACAGCTGAAAAGACACCATCAGAGAAGCACACATCTTAGAAAGATCCCGAGCCCGAGGCGGCGATGGAAAACACAAACACAGAGCATGACAAAAGACTGAAAAAGAGAAGGGAAGTGAAACCGTGGGGATGTGAGGAAACGAAAAGAATTAGGCGAAGAATGTGAATACAACACAACACAGCCAGAAGGAAGTGTTTTTGACTCATTTACGGGCTTTCCTGTCATTTAAAGCCAAAGTGCGTATCATTTTTAGATGTTGAAACACTTCTTTTTGTTGCTGTTTAAATATGCTGAGAGTAGTATAAGATGGTGGCTCAGTGGTTAGCACTGTCGCTCTTAAATGCAAGAAGGTCACTGGTTCAAGTCTTGGCTAGGTCGGTTGGTATTTTTGTGTGGAGTTTGCATGTTCTCCTCTCGTGTTGGTGTGAGTTTCCTCTGAGTGCTCCGGTTTTCCCCACAGTCCAAACACATGCGCTATAAGTAAATTGGATAAACTAAATTGGACAGAGTATGAGTGTGTGTGAATGTGAAAGTGTATGGGTGTTTCCCAGTAATGGGTGGCAGCTGAAATGGCATCTGCTGCATAAAACACATGTCAGAATAGTTGATGGTTCATTCCGCTGTGGTGATAACGGACTACGCCGAATGAGAATGAATAAGTATAAGATTAGTTTGAACTTTGGTTTACTAAACATATTGGGGGGTGGGGGGGGTGGAGCTACCAGTTAGAAACGGAGCAATACGGACCAAAAAAAAGGTGTGGTCATCAGTGTCATCAATCTGATGTTTTTTGAGACCATCTTCACTATACGACCAATCAGAAGTCATTCAGTCTTGTTTAAAAGAGGCCTGGGCTCCCACCACCTGAGGGAAGTGAAATTTGTCGGTGACAGAAAGTCGACATTTCCATGACCTAGGTTTCACAATTATGTCATGGTTTATCTTGTGCGATCTGTCTGCTGTGAATGTAGTGTTCATTTATCAGCACTCCTTTTCACTGCACACGACAAACGACAGACCGGAAGTCATTCATTTCCAATGGAGAGTGGTCCGGGAGCTGCGTGGAGTTCCGTATTCATCTCTGTATGTGGAAAATTCAGATCCGAATTGAGCTTCGAATGCGTTGAAATATTTGACCTCCTGCGACTAGACCAGGGGTGTCAAAAATTGGTCCTGGAGGGCCGGTGTCCTGCAGATTTTAGCTCCAACTTGCCTCAACACACCTGCAAGGAGGTTTCTAGAAAGCCTAGTAAGAGCTTGATTAGCTAGCCTAGGTGTGTTTGATTGGGGTTGGAACTAAACTTTGCAGGACATCAGCCCTCCAGGACAGAGTTTGGACACCCCTGGACTAGACCGTATGCGACCGGCTGACCGGATGTGATGTATTTAAGTGTTGTCCAGGCAGGTGCGTGCCCGCGAGATGAGAAATAGGATTTTTGGTTTTTTTTTATCAGAAAAAGTCTATATTAAAAAAAACATTTCCATTCATAAATGAGTAATGTTTTTTTAACATTATCTCCACATTCCCTACTAAATTTTTAGCTGTCTATAGCTGCATCCCAAATGGCACACTATACAATATGCACTATGTACTTATGCACTTACACACTCAACAGCATACGTATGTAGTGTCGTCCCAAATAAACACTACATTTTTACTAAGCGGAAATTCAAACCGTTTCCCTGATGACGTTTGGCGGTTGCCAAATTAGTGAAATAAATGACCAAAGTACCAAACAATATCTGCCATGAGTATAACCGCATTCACCACCGGGAGGCGCTATAATCACTCTTGTAGGACAATTTTGCTTTCACAATCCAAAAATAAAGTTATCCAACATGTGCGCCTGATAGCTCCACCCCTTCCGCTACCAGAGCAAAGCTGCGGTCGTTGAGTGCATGAAGTGTCCATCATTCCACACTTTATTTTACCAGTTAAATGAGTGCATCATCCGGGAAACTAAAGTGCACTTATTATATTTTATTTTGAGTTTCCAGTGTGAACGCACTATTCTACGCCATTTTGTAGTAAATAGTGTAAGTATGCAATTTGGGAGGCACCCTAAGAGTTTCAAGTATTAATTTATTCATTTAACCATGTTGAACGCACGAAGAATAAAGCCTCTTGCTTTTGTACTCCTTTATTTCGGACACTGCGAGAATCAGCGTCTCTCCCATGTTGCACGACAACACTGAAAATTCTGTGCGACTGCCACAAGGGGGCGTATTCCGATAGTCATGTCCAAATGTCGTGTGCTGTAGAAAGGCGGCTTTACAGGCCTTCCTGGATCCTTTTTCCCAATTTTTAACATAATAGTTTTAATAAGTCATTTCCAATGCCTGATTTCTTTTATCTTTGCCATAATGACAGTACATAATATACATAGTACATAATATTTGACTAAATATTTTTTAAGACACTAGTTTTTAGCTTAAAGTCACATTTAAAGGCTTAACTTGGTTAACTAGGCAAGTTAGAGTAATAAGGCAAGTCATTGTATAATGACTATCGTGTTCTGTAGACTACCGAAAACAAATACTGCTTAAGGAGGCTAATAATATTGACTTAAAAAATTAAAACTGCTTTTATTTTAGCCGAAAAAAAAATAAGACTTTCTCCAAAAGAAAAAATATTATAGGAAATACTGTAAGAAATTCCTGAATCTGTTAAACATTATTTGGGAAATATTAAAACAACAATTCACAGGAGGGCGAATCATTTTGCTTCAACTGTATCAGCATTTGTAGCTGTGTCAGTCTTGTCGATCTTAATCTTTCTGATTCTGCTGATCACAGATATTCAGTAATGATGGAAGCAAAGAAGCTGTGAATTCGTTAAAGGTGCTAATCATTCACCTGTTTTGTGTTAGATTTCTTGGGTGTGCAGTTGCTGTGGCGGAAGCAAAGGAGTTGTGAATTTGTTTATTTTTTTCTAACTTGTGAGTTGTTTTATGTTAGATAATAGAAGAGTGTATTTTTGTTTTGAGTTGGTGTAGTGCAAGTATGGCGTCATCTAAGCTGAAGGTTTTGTTTCTGCATTTCTCTTTAGTCAGTTTTTCAGTGGATTTTGGGTGTAGTTGTTGTTCTTTTCTTTTATTTGATGACTCTTGTTACTTATTTTACTGGTTAACTTTATTCTCCATTTCATATATTAATAATTTTTCCATATATAATTTTGTTTAATTAAATTTTGTTTATTTTTGCTTCTTCGTTTTTGTGGTTTTGTCTTCCTGGTGCCCAGCAATTGTACCATTTCACATAAAGGTCTAACTTTAACATCAAAAATATAACGCTGGATAGATGGGATTTGACATTGGTGGATGGATGGATGATGGATGGATTGGATTTGACATGAGTGGCTGGATGGATGGCATTTGACATTGGTGGATGAATGAATGGATGGGATTTGGGATGCATGGATGGATGAATAGATGGATGGGATTTAGGATAGATGGATGGGATTTGACATGGGTGGATGAATAGATGGATGGATCCATGGATGGAATTTGGAATAGATGGATGGATGGGATTTGACGGGTATGTGGATGGATGGATGGGATTTGGGATGGATGGATGGATGGAATTTGACATGGGTGGATGCATGGATGGATGGGATTTGGGATGAATGGATGAATGTATGGATGGGTTTTGACATAGGTGGATGGATGGATGTATAGATGGAATTTGGGATGGATAGATAGGATTTGACATGGGTGGATGGATGGGATTTGATATGGATGGATGGACGGTTGGGATTTGACATGGATGGATGGGATTTGATATGGATGGACTGATGGATGGATGGTTGTGATTTGAAATAGGTGGGTAGATGGATGGATGGGATTTGATATGGATGGATAGATGGAATTTGACATTCATTGATGGATGGATGATACAGATAGATATACTAAAATATATCGGATCAATGTGCGTAAGGCTGCTGGACCAGACGGTATTCCTGGGCGTGTCCTCAAAGCATGTGCAGAACAGCTCGCTGGGGTTTTCACAGACATTTTCAACCTGTCCCTTAACCTAGCAGCTGTGCCAAC
>CAIGQZ010035066.1:5606692-5626086 GCA_903798205.1 Danio tinwini
ATGGATAGATGAATGGATGGATGTATGGATGGGTGTTTGGATGGATGCATGTTTGGATAGATGTATGGATGTTAGGATGGATGGATCCTATCAGTCATTTGAGCTTATGAAATAATGCATTTTTCAAAATAACCACAACATTTAATACACAAACACACAAGAGACACATCAGAGTCTGTTGAAAATCTGTAGAGCTCCTGAAACCACCAATAATAGGCAATTTAACTTCTGTCCTCTTGAATTTTGCCACTCAACCAGAGTTTCCAACACAGACAGCTTGTGCTTAAAACGTCCAACAAAAGGGTGTGTTTGGAATTGGTGGCATTGGAGTGGAAGCCGACTGGATTTTCCACTATAACAGTCAAAGACCTGGCGCTTTCCCAGAAGCAGGCGAGTCTTAGACTAATTAAGGCTGTCAACGGAGCCTCTCTTTTATTCTCCGACCGGGTTTAATCCCCACTTGCCCCATTTGCTCCCCGCCTGGGCTCCGTCCAAAATCTCTCTCTGTACAGTAGAGCGTTTCTGTGCGTTTGACACAGCTCCGTCTGGAGAGGGAAGAGCTGTAATGTTACGCCACCGTCTTGATAGCGTGTTATGCTTGTAACGAGACTCTTTGAAGCAAAAGCCGGAGATCTTGTTCTCCTGCGGGCGAAGGTTTTGTGTGCATGTGCAAAAGTCCCTCCCACGCATTCCAGCGTCTTATTTTTCCCTTGAACATTGACTTCATTTTTTTTTTCTCTTTTTGAGCCCAGAATTTGTCTGCGTGACCAGAGCGAAGCTGAGGAAATAGTTTTGTGCCCGTCAGCAGAGGGCATGGGAAGTATTGATATTGTTTTATTAAGACAAGGCTGGGAGATATGGCAAAATTGTAATCTCAAATCTTTTGATATTGAATTCATTGATAATGGTATGTATTTCGACATATGAATAGTTAAAGGGATGCTTCGCCCAAAATTGGAAATTTACTCACTATTTGCTCTCTCTCTCTCTCTCTCTCTCTTTCATGTGGTTTTAAACCTGTGGATGTGAAACCCTATGAGTTTCTTTGTTCAGCTGAAAAGTCAATGCAGGTTGGGAGGGGGGTTTGTTTATGGGGACAATACTATACCAAGTTAATAAGAACAGGAGTAAGGTATGTTTATTAAGGAAAATATTAGTGTTTAGAAAATAACGTGCTGCGTTAACACGAGACTCTTATTGGACGATTTAAAAAAAAATAAAATAAAATAAAATAGCCATTAATCTATTCTCAAAGTTGGGTTGGGAGCTGTGTCTATTCTTTCTTTCACCTTGATATTTTAGCGCGGATGTATACCTGGCTGAATTGCACTGTAGGTGGTGAGAACGAGTCTTCGAACCTGTGTGTATTCCTACTGTGAAATGACCACATCGAACGTGACGTGCTAACATGGATGCAGTTCACTAGAGTGAATCTGATTAATGTTAGCTCCACATCTAACTATCAGGCAGCTGTAGAGTTTATGTGTACCAGCAAAACATATACAAATAAAATGGAGCGGGTGCTTTTTAAAATGAATGATGGTGAATGAAAGTCAAACTGGTGAGCCGTCTGACAAAAAAAGTGCCCTTATGAGTCAAATCAGCGGGATGCCCTTCTGGAGCTTACTTTGAGGACACTACTGACTACACTTACATGGACATCTGTAATCTAGTTATTTGCCTTAATAGACAATAATATAATTAAGGTGTTTACATGAAGTGCTTTCATGTAAGGGTTTCCTGTAATTTTGGTTGACTTTAACTGCAGTTCGGCTGTTTCACCTTTCACTTATGAACATTTCATTCATGCTCTCGTGACAAACTGGGGTATTAGACGCAAATAAGGAGCAAGGACTGGTGAGAGTGTTATGAAATTTAATAACGCACGCCGAATGGAAAGAAAAAAAACTTCCGCATTTCGCGATGTGTGTGTGTGTGTGTGTGTGCATGCGGAAAATATGGCGAAAAGTCTTACATGACGATAATAGTTTGATTGCGGTGTTTACTTCAATAATGCCACTAATATCTGCATACTCCACGTCTTAATTTCATTTCTGTTTAGTTCAGTTATGACTTTAGTCGGATTAAGGTCATCAAAAATCGCTGTTTGGAGCTTATGTAGGCCTACAGTTCACAATTCATGTTTAACTGAATAAACAGTTAGTAAACACAAGTACATCTTATTGAACATCATTTATTTTCATCACCAATTATCACAGTAGAACAGTTTTTAAGCAGTTTGTGATGCATTTTGGAAACAGGAGATGAGCCCCTGGTCTAATGCGCCACCTGGCTCGAGAAACCCGTTCTCAAAGACTTACTTTTAGTCGTCATTTGGGTAGCACACATATTCTAAATTTGGTTCAGGTACCATTTTGGCACCAGTATCGTTTTTAAAAGTATTGGTTTAGCATTGAAAACAGTTGTGTTGTAAATGGTTGTAAATTAACAGTGTTTGCCACTGAATCTACACATTTTAAGCGCGAGAGATTCTGTATAATCCTTCATTTAATCCTCACAATGCTGTCAGCCATGCAAGTAGCAGCTATATGTAACATTTAACACAACTCATGAAAAGGCCGTTATTGCTATTAAGATGACATGCAAATAATAAGTTATATGTCAATATAAATGTGGGGCAGGGTGATGGATCGCAATGCCGGCTCAGCATCGTGAAGTTTATCGGCCATGGACAATGGCATCGTCTATCGGCCCAACTCTATCCACAACCCTCAATCAAGTTTGCTTTTTGGCCTTTTATAGAAAAAAGTTTGGGCACCCCTGATCGAACCATATCTGTAGTAAATATACAGGTGACTAGGCAAGTTCTCTATGGGCAGTTCTGTGTAGGCGGAAGTATGGACATCATGTGAAAAGGCTCTACTGTCAATTTGCACAGCAATTTGCACAGCATACACCACCTAGTATGGCTTAAAAGAACACAATCCACATATATTGCATTTAATGTTATCATCTGATCAATTTAAGCGTGTCTATCTTCTTTATACTCCATTACAACGATAGCTGGATGTCTTTACTCCAGTGATGCATGCATGTATATTATATTCCAGTATAAAAAAAACAGATATTACATTTCGTGTGTGTTCACAACAACATATTTTGCCTGAAAATGAATAGGAAAGATTATCTTTCTCTCTGAAGATACAGGACTTTTTTGTGAGTCAGTGGATGCACATGAATAATCATCACTGATATCGCAACTGCAATAAACAGCAGAAAATGCTGTGGTGTAGCTTTAAGTCCATATTGGCAATCCCTAATGGAAAGAGCGGGGAAGATGGATGACGGCGCACAGCGATGAATGTAAAGCCCGGCGGACGGCACACATCTGTAGCCAGCTGTTGATTAGCAAGCGTGAGAATGAATGTGATCTCACCTTATGGCCATCGTTTCCCATGATGCTGTTGTAATCTGATGTAACTCGGCCCTTACGGGGCTCAGGGGGATTTAAAGCTACTCTCTTGACTTTCGCATGGCGCATGGATGCCATGATAACCAGATTAAACCAAAGATACGACTGACACACACACACACACACACACACACATACAAGGCCTGGAGACGATGAGCTGATCGGAGTGTAGAGTTGAAATGAAAAATTCATTATACAATTATGGATGGGTTGCCAGGTCCCAGAGAAAAAAAATCCTGCCCAAAACCGGGCACAAAACCTGCACAGAAATAGTCTAATTTTATCTCCAGCCAATCCCAGTTGACTCCAATAAAATAAACGTATGGATTTTGTTTATTCTTTGCTTATGATATATATATTCAGTCATTTTCTTTTCGGCTTTGTCCCTTTAATAATCCGGGGTCGCCACAGCAGAATGAACCGCCAACTTATCAAGCATATGTTTTACGCAGCGGATGCCCTTTTAGCTGCAACCCATCATTGGGAAACATCCATACACACTCATTCACACACATACACATGATCAATTTAGCTAACCCAATTCACTTATAGCGCATGTCTTTGGACTTGTGGGGAAAACTGGAGGAAACCCACGCTAACACGGGGAGAACATGCAAACTTCACACAGAAATGCCAACTGACCTAGCAGAGGCACTAGTGGGAGGCACTAAGGCACTCGGCCTGCGGCCTCAAGCCAACGCATGCTTCTCACCAGTGCAAATACACAGCCATATCGTTATGCTACTCATGTGATATTCATATATAATCTGTATTTTACTCTTCTTAAGGTAATATTTTGTCATTTTGGTACATTTATTTCGCAATTTTCTTTTCAGTTTTAGCACTTGATGCATGATTAATGCTTTTAAAATGCAAGCTATGAATAGAAATAACTATCACCACAATAAGCTAACACAACCATTGATTCATATTCATCTTACGTAACGCTTTTCACAATATACATTGTTTCAAATCAGCTTTATGAAAAAGCATGTTGTTTTTATGCCTCGCAGTCACATCTAGGAGCTTAGAGATTGACCAGATTAAAATGCTTTTCAATAAAATAGCATTTGCCCTATAACATGCTGCACACATCTTTACGCGATAACTGTAAAACTGCATTTTCTGACCCATGACAGTCTTCCTGAATGCTCGTTTTGTCTGCGCACGGGCATCCATGTGCAATTAATCAGACATGTCAAACACAATTAACCTGTCTTCGAGTTCCCGATGTCAGTGAAACCTCTTCTAGGTTGTGAAATGACATCAGACGTGCCGCTCGTGCCGTCTGTCCTTCACTCGCTCTTTCAGCAGTGCTTAGGTTGCCAGATATTCATGACAATGATCAATAGACATTAGTACAAGGATGTATTTTCAATTGTCTACAAATTACATATGCATTATATAAATGTCCCCCAAAAACAATCCGCTCTGTAATATTTCCATGCACATAACAGAGAATGTTTAGTCTTTTTGTGGATCCTTGTAAATGGAAGAATTTTGACAAGGTTGTCGTCTGAATACAAAACCTTAAAAAAAAAGCATGAGAAAGAAATGGTTTCTTTATTTACTTAATTACTCTTCTTCTTTAATTAGTCTGTGCACTGGCTCTGTGCATGTTATAATGTATGTCCAATGCGCTGAAATATGGCTCCTTGTGAGTTAATGTTGATGTTTCACATGAAAATGGAAGCCGCATGTCAGGGCTAGGCATGCAGTGATTAACCGATTTCACTATTAACTGCACTTTAATTCGTCAAGGTTAACCAATCGTAAAGGCTTCTCAACACCGCGTTTCTGTTGCGCGGAACGAAACTGCTGCAGCTAAACAAAGTTATGCTAACGGTTTGAAGTTCCAAGCTTATACACAGAGGCTAATATGCACGCACACTGGATTAACTATTGCTGAGGTACCGAGCAGCTGGCCATTCACATGACACATCTTTTCCGCAAGCCAGTTCTTTATTTCCAATAGAGGCACGCGGCTCCATGATTATTATATTCATGGCCACAGCCATATCACCCTGCAGCCCAAGACCGGTTACTCACTTAAGCTAAGCAGGGCTGAGCCTGGTCAGTACCTGGATGGGAGACAACATGGGAAAACTGAGTTGCTGTTGGAAGTAGTGTTAGAGAGGCCAGCAGGGGGAGCTCAACCTGTGGTCTGTGTGAGACCTAATGCCCCAGTAAAAGTGAAGGGGATACTACACTGTCAGTGGGCGTCGTCTTTCGGATGCGACGTTACACTGAGGTCCTGACTCTCTGTGGTCATTAAAAATCCCATGGTAACTCTTGTAAAGAGTAGAGGTGTAACCCTGGTGTCCTGGCCAAAGTCCCTCAATCGGCACTTTCCCATCAAGGCCTCCTATTCATCCCCAGCCACCGAATTGGCTCTATCACTGTCTCTTCACTCCACCTATAGCTGGTGTGTGGTAAGTGCACTGTCGCTGCCATCGCATCATCCAAGTGGATGCTGCACACTGGTGGTGGTGTGGAGAGACTTCCCTCATGGTTGTGAAGCAATCAATGCGCAGCTCCACAAGTCCCAAACCAAGCAAGCCAGTGGTGAGAAACTGACTAGAATCGTACAACCAACAACTAAAACCATTGCATCCCAAGTCAAATGAACGCACATGGGACTCACACGGGACAGGTAAATGAAAGTTATGACCTGAAAATTAAGTCTTGCTTCTTAACGGTAAGACTCAGGTATGACCACTAATTATGTCCACTGTCCGATTAGACCAGCATTCAATTGATTGCACCTTGGAATGTAAACATTCGAAAAATTGTGCTGTCTGTACCTTTCTTGTTGTGCTGTGTCTTTAACTAAAAACTATTGTTACACTGTAAACCCCCAAAAAAGTAACTCAAACCATTTAAGGAAACTGATTGCAACACATCGTTCAAAACCTAATTCTAATGAGTACTGTGAACTAAATTGATTTGAGTAAACGAAGCAATTTGAGCACAGTAAACCCCAATAAGTTAAGGCAACAAACCGTTTGAGGAAACTAGGGTTGTCACGATACCATTAATTCATCTTACGATACTATACCAGCTGAAGTATAACGATACCAAGTAGTATTGCGATTCATAACTCAAATTATAAAGAAAATTGTCAGAAATACTGTTTTACATGTTATAATAGGTCTTGAATTCAATTCATAATTCCCTTATTATAAAAAATATATAATTTGCATGTCACATCTTTTTGTTTATTTTGTAGATAACTGATCAACAAAAAATACATTAAAATAAAGATACAAATTACACCAAATTAAATTTGTTAGAAAAATAGCACTTTTCTAACAAAATAAAACTATATGAAGTGGTCAAAAATTGTTTCAATGTTTCCTGTTGCTATTTTGGGATTTTCATCTATTGTTTTTTTTTTCAGTCTTATCAGGTAACAACCAAAGTAATTCAGAATTTCACTTTGTGAGTCGTTCTTTTAAAGAGATTGTTGCGGTTGTTGTAGCTACTAAATCATATTGAGAGGAACAGAAATTAACAGAATCAGATGTGCGTTTGAAACATCAGAAAAGATCAGAAGACTTGCAACCTTAAAGGGCTTCACAAACTATCAAAATAAAATGGTCTATTGTTGCACAAACATTATCTATTGTAGATAGACCATTAATGATGATGCTACCGTTTATGAACAACAGTGGCACCGCCAGTATTTTGGAGCTATAGTATCGTAATACTACAATAGTACCAGTAAACCGTGCAACCCTAGAGGAAATCAATTGCTACAAACCATTTGAGTTAGTACTGTGAACTTACTCCATTTAAGTTGAAGTAATGAGGTACTTAATTAACTCATTACCTTCAACACGGAGTTCAGAACTCTTTTCAAATAAGTAGAATTAACTTTCAGTAAATTGAGTTAACTACACTCATTTCATTTGATATAGTTGACGGTTGGGTTTCAGTGTAGGTACGTAAAAAAAGCAACTGTTTATTTTAGAATTATCTTTGCTATATTGTATTCATTTTGTATTGTATTTTGCTTTTAGAGCTTTTTCTTTTACTTTTATTTGACAATGCAAGTACAAATATATTTAAATATCACCATTTAAAATCTGTTTAATTTTTTTCACAAATTCAGTGTCTTCCATTTAAATTACTGTTTTAGTGTTATTCCTCGATGTTTATATAATTAAATAATTAAAATCAATAAATAATCAAAAGATGTGCATTCATTCACACACACACACACACACACACTGGCTTATTTTGTTTATCCAATTCACCTATACCGAATGTCTTTGGACTGTGGGGAAAACCGGAGCACCCGGAAGAAACCCACGCGAGTACGGGGAGAACATGCAAACTCCTCACAAAAATGCCAACTGACCCAGCCGGCACTTGAACCAGCAAACTTCTTGTGACAATGCTAACCACTGAGCCACCATGTGCATTCATAAAAAAACATTTTAACAATAACAACAAATGGTTTTATTGCTTCTTGATTCTGTGTTTTACAATTAAATGTTCTAAAAAAATTAAGCTCGAGTGGTTTAATGAGATATGAAACTTTAATGCAAAAAAAAACCCTCAAAACAAAATCATTCAACAGCTTGTCACATCCACGGTTGCTCAGCGCAAGAACTCAGAACCTGGAAGAGATGTGATTTATTCCATCACATCTACTTTCCTAATTATTAGAGCGTGCACTGTTAAATTGAAAACTATGAGTAGAATCTAAAGTGGAGGCTTCTCTGGACTAAAGCGCCAGGGCTAGGTTAAGAAACACTTGCCAACTATTTCAAAATATCAGTACAAAAAAGACCATTTTAGACACAACACATCAGTACGAGGAAAAGCATCCGACTTTTCAAGGAAATGCATCTGACTGAATCTCTGATATCAACATGTATTACTTTAAGTGCAGAGGAACCTGACATGTTAAAGGCAACGAAAATGACCAATCAAAGACACCCAGACACAAGCTGGCAACATGAGCACATGCTTAAAAGCCTGTAATCTGCCAAACCACAGTGGGAAAAAGGGAAGTGCAGTGCCATTTATTCTTTGGCAAAGTATTATGAATAACTTGTTGTTGCTAAAATCCAGGCCCTCTGGAAAAAAGGGGGAAATTACACTTGAGAGAAAAGATGATTGTACAACATTAAACATCGCTATTCTGTAATCCTCCAAACAAATGCTACTTCTTTTAAAAGCTTTTGATCAACACAGGTGACTTGTGGGAAAGACACAAGCTGATACTAGTCATAAGAGAAATGCGCTCTTCAATAAATGCACAATAGCAGCATGCAAACTTTGAGGGTTGGAGTTCCCTTTTTGATTCAGAGTACGTTTTCATTTCCAATATAGTATGTTTCAACACCATCGCAGGTGTTTAGGGAAACAAAAAAGCAAGTGTATTTAGTCAAAATGTTTTACAGACACAACTAGGCATGGGACGATAACCGTTTTCAAGGTATACGACGGTTTGGAAAAGTCAAAGTTTTAAAACCACCAAAATGTTATGCTATATTGTTCCTATGGTATATGTAAGATTTTTTATTTATTTATTCTTTTTGTTTTTTAGGACAACAGTATCTCCAGCAGAAAAGATATGCAAAATGCCATTTTAAAATCTAAAGAAATCTGTGTTTTGTAACCTAATCTAGACAGCAGAAGTCAATGATTCATTTTCATGATTTAGCCTGACCTGTTTACTGTTCCAAAATATTTTAAATGTTTCTCAAAATAACATCTATTGTGTACAAAGGGGGAACAAGTTTACCCAGATATTTATAAAAAATATATTTTAGAGCAGTAATCACAATACTGTCAAACCGTGATATTTTTATCCAAGGTTATCATGCCATCAGAATCTTATACTGGCCCATGCCTAGACACAACTAAAGTCACTATGACTTTACTATAGTAACTAATATTAGTTTGTCATCTTTATCAGAAAGTTAATCTGTCATTGCTAGGTTTGTCAGAAATCTTTGATACTGAAATTTTAAAAATGCTAATTTTCTGGTAACAGAGTGATTTTAAACAAGGACATAACTCCCCTTGAGTTTTCACTGTTTTTCAATCTCTTCAGAAGTTCTCTGGGTCTGGAGGGAGAACTCTTAGCTTAGCTTAGCATAGATCATTGAATCGGATTAGACCATTAGCATTAAAAATGACCAAAGAGTTCTGATAATTTTTCTATTTAAAGTTAGACTCTTCTGTAGATGCATCACGCAGTGCTTCCAACCGGTTTGAAATATACTTGCAGTGGTAGCCGGATAGAAACACACCTTTTACCCACATCACGTAAATAGTAAACTATATGTGACAAACAAAACATAATTTGATTTTTATTTATTAATAAATTGTTTCTTTTTAATGAGTTAATGTTTAAAAAAGACTATTAAATTAAAAAAAGAAATACACTTTTCTCTTTTATGATATTTCAGATCTATGTTCACCCATCTGACAGGTAAAATCTGCCTCTCTTTATCTCTTATTCAAGTTCAGGTTGCTTTATTGACATGACATTTTGTACAGTATTTCCAAAGCATTTTAGATGTATAAAAAATGTAATATATTGACATCATCAAATTAATAAAATATACAGCCAATGAGAAATAAATGACAGAAAAAAAAGGAATAAAAACAGACAAGATGATTAACCATTTCTAATGATGATCAAATATTTTGCAACCAATTTAAATTTCAAATTGGCTTCCCTCATAATTTCATCCTCTCCGAGTATTTAGAAAAGTTTTTCTCAGTCGTTTAGATTAAAGAATTTATTATTCAATGTGTCTCTTGCTCTCACGTCTGCGCACATACAATTAACGATAGCTTTAGAAAGCGAGAAAGTGAAAGATAACTCCCAGAAATATTAGTAGATTCAGAATTACTAGATTCTTGCGGCTGGACACAAAAAGGCACATCTCTGTGGGTCTGCAGAGCACATAAGACTGTGGGATTGTTGACAGTTTTTGCGTAGTACAAAACAGGTAGCAAGAGAGTTTTTCCACCAATCGCGGATGTTTGGTTATAGGCCTATTGGGCGGATACAAAAAAAAGCGTAAAAGGATGATAATAATAATACAAAAATGTGTCTCTAAATACACTTGGGCGGCCTTTAATATACCTGGGCGGCCAGCCCAATTAAAGTCTATGTGTGGGAAGCACTGTCATGTACAGTACTAAGACCATTGGAAAATTAAGTTGCTATTATCTAGGCTGATATGACTAGAAACTATACTCTTATTCCAGTGTGATGATCCAGGAACTTTGCTGCTGTACCATGGCTGAAGCCGGCACAATGATATGGATTACATTTTCAAACAAAAATGATGTTCCAGATCTTTGGGTCTGGAGGGAGAACTCTTAGCTTAGCTTAGAATAGATCATTGAATCAGATTAGACCATTAGCATCCGACTCAAATGACCAAAACGTTTTGATAACTTTTCTATTTAAAGCTTGATTCTTCTGTGGAGACATCATATACTAAGACCAAGGAAAATGAAATTGCTATTTTCTAGAAGGATATGTCTAGAAACTATAATAGGAATATTATAGAATATATAATAGTAACTTTGCTGCCGTACCATGGCTGAAGCCGTCACAATGATATTACACAGAACAATTGTCTTTGCAAGCAGGTGGTCACGTTTAAAGTTAACTAGCTGGGAACTATTTTTAGGCATGCCTGTTGCGTCAACTAGATTTCACCAAGTAGACCATGTTCCATCAACATCTATGTTGATCCTGGAACAACATTCCAATCAGCCAATCAGAATTAAGGAATATGTTACCGATTATGTTAAGTTTAGGCCTACGACTAAGTTTATGAATTCTACATGATTGTTATCCAAATATTATTCCCTATTATTTGGGGAATAATTTACAGTTATGGTTGGGTTTAGGGGTAAGTAATAGGTATGGATTACATTTACATTTTCGAACAAAAATGATGTTCCAGATCTCGGAGTCTGGTGGGTGAACTCTTAGCTTAGCATAGATCATTGAATCGAATTAGACAATTAGCATCTCACTCAAAAATGACCAAAACATTGATAAATTATCTTTTTAAATGCTGACTCTTCTGTAGATACATCATGTAAGACCAATGCAAAATGAAGTTGCTATTTTCTAGAGCAATATGTCTAGAAACTATACTCTCATTCCATCGTAATGATTGAGGAACTTTGCTGCCGTACCATAGCTGAAGCCAGCACAATGATATTACACAAGCAGGTGGTCACGTTGGAAGTTACCTAGTTGGGAACTATTTTCAGGCTTACCCGTTGCGTCAACCAGATTTTACCAAGTAGGACAGGTTTCTGGATTACCATCTATGTTGATTCTAGAATAACATTCCACTCACCCAATCAAAATTAAGGGATACATTTACTGTTTATGTTAGGTTTAGGCTTACAGTTTGTTTTATGAACTTTTACATGATTGTTATCCAACTATTATTCCCCTCTGATTTTGGGAATAATTTACAGTTATGGTTGGGTTTAGGGGTAGGGAATAGGTATGGATAACATTTTCGAACAAAAGTTACATAGACGTTAATCGAGAATCGCAATGTACTTGTCAAAATCATGACGTGCTATCAGTTGGGCAGGTGAACACAATGACCAGTCATCTTTGTTTAAATAGATGCTCAACAGCACTCAAATGTAAGCAGGAAATTGATGTTTTTAAAATTTCAGTATCAAATGGTACCAAACTCGATACTTTTGATAACACCAGTCATTACTATTCACTTAAATCCAATAACTACACAAGTGAGCTGTGGAAGCGAACTTTAAAAGGTCTTTTCACAATGAGAGTGAATGAATAGTGCCAATACACACTATCATTATGCTCGCAAATGAAAATTATACAACATTTTAAAACTATTCACAATGGATTCAATCAATTGACAAAAAAAAAAGAAGGATTAAAATTTAAAAGAATAAATCACACCATTATTTTACACAACATGCTTTGTTCATGTTGCTGGCGCCAGTGGTGTAGTGGTTGGTGCGTCGACACATGCACTCCAGTGCTCATGGTGACCCGAGTTCGATTCCCACTTTGCGATCCTATGCCAATCTTTCCCCTCTCTCTGCTCCCCATGCTTTCCTGTCAATATTCTCTCCTGTCCTATATAGGCATGGGCCGGTATAAGATTCTGACGGTATGATAACCTTGGATAAAAATATCACGGTTTCATTGTATTGTGCTCACTGTTCTAAAATATATTCTTTACGTTTTTCCCCTTTTGAAAACAATATTTTATTTTTTTAAAAATTTATAAAAGTTTGAAACATTAAACATGTCAGGCTAAATACAAGGTTTTTCGCTACATTCATTCTACCATGGCGGGGCGCCACACCAAAATTCCTCCCGCCACGGCTACACTACAACTTCTCAATCAAAACATTGTCGTTTTTTTTTTTTTTTTAAATAGCGGGTTATAATCGCACCAAAACGTATTAAAAGGTAAGTGAATTATAACAGCGCAAACTTTTCTGTAACCATAGTAGTGCTATGCGTTATTTGTTTAACCCTTTAAGGTGACATGCTGATTGATTGACTGACTGACAGGTGTGTGACGCTTGAGGCTAACAAACACGACGTATAGCTTTCAGTAAGGATGAACACAGTTTCCATAATTATACGTTATGTATAGATAAAGGTCTATGGCTCTGCATACAACAAACAAAGACTTTATGTTGCCGTTTATAGCCGTTTCAATTTACTTCAGGACACATTAATGCCGCTCTGTAGGTCTATTGGAGACGTTCATAAATATTCCTAGCCAATCTAATAAAGGTTGGAGAAAAATTCACTACGTAAACCTGCTAAGTTGCACTTGAGCAACGTATATTTGAGGGCGTGCAAGAAGTTTTGTGCACGAACAGAGGAAATCCTAGTGCAAGCAAAGAGATCTCAACTTGTAATACTGCGTCACATTCGTCATTGAAATAACGCCAAAGGTAGTTGGTAGATCAAAAGGCCTGCCGCCACAGCTGGAAAAAATCCTAGAGGAAACACTGTAAATAACTCAAAAGATTAATTGATTTATGCTGTCTAGTTTCATAAACACAATTTCACCACAATTCAAAACGACATCTTTGGATATTTTTTTCTGCTGGAGATACTGTTGTCCTAAAAAAACTAAAAAAAATGTAAACAAAAAAATATTACACATACCTTAGGAACGGTATTACAGAAAATTTTGGCGGTTTAAAAACCTTGACTTTCTTCAAACCGCGGTATACCTTGAAAACGGTTATCGTCCCATGCCTAGTCCTATACAACAAAGGTGAAAACCTCTAAAAAATAATTATAAAATAAAATTCGAAATTGTTCACGTTTTTTTTTATTCCAGCTTATGATTAATAAAAATATTCACAGCCAATCAGAATCAGACACTTTTAATAAAACAAATGCTTATCATTGGTGTAGTTGCTAATATAGATATCATCATTGGTGTAAACAGCTCTTAACTTCTTGATGCAAAACCAGAAAATACACACACACACACACACACACACAATAGGTGCCACTACAAAATCCAAATGTGCAACATTAAGCATCACCATCCTGCAATTCTCCAGGCTAACATCAGACAAATGCTACTTCTTTATTTAGCTTTTGATAAACACAAGTGCTCCGGCCAAGTGCTTTCACTGACAGCCCTGCAGGTGATTGTGGGTAATAGATGATTTCTGAGTGTAAAACACAGGGACATTCGGAGGTGAATGAAATCATTCAGCTCCGTGCAGAGAGGACATTCATCATGCGTTTCAGCCGCTCAGATAAGAGAGAGTCGCTCTATTCTAAACGCTCGCAGGACGGCAGATAAGCCTGAGCGCTGTAGGCAGGAGCAGGACCTGATTTCACGCCGGCGACATTGTGTGTGTGTGTGAGTGTGTGTTTGTGTGTGAGTGCAGATGGTGTGTATTCATGAAGATGCTGCCTCTCACTGTTGGGGTTGTTCTTTTCATCACACCACACCACACCCACCCTTGGCTCTGTTGTCCCCACATGGAGAACGATCCCAGCTAATCTGGCTCGTTTGTTTAAAGCCATTTAATGAGGATAATCCCCCAGAGATGTCTCCTCCCTTTCACTGTAGAGCTCGGCACTGAAATACAGGAGAGCCCAATAAAGGCGCAATTTAGAAGCACAACAAGGCGGTACAATTTAAGGAGACGCGCAACTTCCGAGCTCCGGCTGAAAGGAGCCAGTGTGCCGAGACGAACAGCAGGATTTACACAGTTAAAGACACATAAAGAGCTTGTTTCCGGACCTGTTGTACTCTGCACTTGAGCACACAAGTAATGCGAGTGAAGAATGTGGGGGGGGGGGACACACTGACAACTGAGTCAGTCTTATACGGTTAAACAAACACAATTTGTACTTGTTTGCCAAAGAACGCTGACGTGTAGACAAATATAGTGGATTTAAAGCACAACACTGTGGGCAAAGAAGAGCAGAGACACTCTTCAAACCATTAAAATGAATCCATTATATCCATTAAGACAAATCAAGGTCATGGTAGGCAGGGTGTATGGGTGTACAGCATAAATAATTAAAAGGCAAATGAGACTTAAGGCTGACATTTGACATGATATTTGAGTTAATGAATATTTGCCAAAACAAAACAACACTTTGACTAGCCTACAGTTTTAGAAGTGAAGTAGCAATGCTCGAACTTCTCAAAACAGTCAATTAATCAACATTTATAAGACGGTATGGCACATCAAATGCTATTTAGGAACTGGACATACAATTAATATCACTGACAAACAAATGCACAGTTCATTTTAGCAAGACAGCAACCAAGGGACAGTTACTCACCTGTTGAGACAGTGGCTAAGAAACAAACTACTAATACTAGTCATTATATAAACGAATACATTCAATTAATAGCAGGTAGTGAGCTGGTTTTGGTTCTCTTAAGTACAAACAAACGGTGTCTTGAACTCGAAGTACCTTACTACAAAGGTAAGCTAGTCAGACTGCTAAACAGTCCTTCGGTAAGTCCCTTTCACTTACCGTTACTCCAGCCACTTCGAGCACTTTCCGTTATCAATAACACACAGTATTTCGACGAAGGAAGCAGACAGCTATCGTTACTAAACAAATTAAATGTAAAGGTAGACATCCAAACAAACGGCGAAACGTCTTTAACACAGTTGACGTTAGCAAAAGTGGCGCCACAAGAAATTGGCGCGAGACGAACCGCAACCTCAGAAAATAGTAGCAGGTCCACCTGAAAGTCACATGCTGGGTAAGTAGATGACATACTACACGAATACTGAATACAACTGGAAGAAATAAACAATAAACAGCGCACGCTCGTTTTAATAAAGCAGTGTTACATCCACATGCAACATGCGTCTTAGTCCGGGATGCGCGTCCCATCTGAAACCATAACCGTGAACTGCTGTGTACGGTCTTTTAGAGGTTAACGGAAAAAAACACTGCACGTTAAACACAAAACACACACCGACTCACCTCGGCAGTTCGGGTACTTGCGGTGACCAGGGCAGATTTCCCTCAGAATGAGCGGAATAGATTCCCGGTGCACGGAAAGTTCACATGTCACTCACGCGCGGATAGACGGAGATCTGCGATTCGGGATTCCCGTTACCGAATAACACGCTGAAGGTTTGAACGCTCCACGCCCAGGTATTTGATCACATGATTCGTCCAGGTGTGAACGGAACACACACACATACATCTACACACACCTGGAGGTCTGGTCGCACTTGCCGCCTCCTACCCGGTGACTCGCGAACGGAGGAACGGGGGAGCTGTGAGTGTGTGTGTGAGAGTGTGTGTGTGTGTGTGTGTGTGTCTCCTCCCCTTCTCCACGCTGAGAGCTTTAAACCACAGAACAAGCGAAGACCTGATGGAAGCGAGAGCTGGAGCTTCAAGTGCTTTTAATCTACTGTAGATTAGTGAAAATGGCAGCTCTTCCAAATCTATGATTACTTTTAAAGCTCCGGCCTGGCACTTTTAAAAAGTACTGTGGTATTAGGTTGTTTTTGACATGTACAACACCACGTATTTGCTTCGTGTGTAACCTGCAAGTGTACTTTTTCTACTCAACACATTGGAGTACTATATTACCAAAGTATATGAATATTGTAATCTGAGACTGTAATAAATATGGTATGAAGATATATGATTATAAAATGTTATATATAAACTATGATAAATACAAAAGTGCTATAATCATGAAATTTCATAGTATAAATGGAGGTTTAGCATTTTTTTTAAATAACATTTATGCCTCGATTCTGAATACCATAATCTGTCTGGAGGCTTTCATCTATTTATTTATTTTTACAATTGAAAATAAAATATGGTGCATAATATAATATTCTTTTATTCGTTTTCTTTTCGGCTTAGTCCCTTTATTAATCCGGGGTCGCCACAGCGGAATGAACCGCCAACTTATCCAGCATGTTTTACGCAGCGGATGCCCTTCCAGCCACAACCCATCTCTGGGAAAATAATATAATATAATATAATATAATATAGGTGACACAGTGGCACAGTAGGTAGTGCTGTCGCCTCACAGCAAGAAGGTCGCTGGTTCAAACCTCAGCTGGGTCAGTTGGCGTTTCTGTGTGAAGTTTGCATGTTCTCACCGCGTTCGCATGGGTTTCCTCCGGGTGCTCCGGTTTCCCCCACAGTCCAAAGACATGTGGTACAGGTGAATTGGGTAGGCTAAATCGTCCGTAGTGTATGAGTGTGCATGGATGTTTCCCAGGGATGGGTTGCAGCTAGATGGGCATCCGCTGCGTAAAACAAATGCTGGATAAGTTGGCGGTTCATTCCACTGTGGCAACCCCAGATTAATAAAGGGACTAAGCTGAAAAGAATATGAATAAATAATAAAATATAATAATTTATTCATTCATTCATTTTCTTTTCGGCTTAATCCCTTTATTAATTCGGGGTCACCACAGCGGAATGAACCGCCAACTTATCCAGCACGTTTTTACGCAGCGAATGCCTTTCTAGTCGCAACCCATCTCTGGGAAACATCCACACACACTCATTCACACTCATACACTATGGACAATTTAGCCTACCCAATTCAACTGTACCGCATGTCTTTGGACTGTGGGAGAAACCAGAGCACGTGGAGGAAACCCACACGAACACAGGGAGAACATGCAAACTCCACACAGAAACGGCAACTGACCCAGCAGAGGCTCGAACCAGCGACCTTCTTGCTGTAAGGAGACAGCACTACCTACTGTGCCACTGTGTCACCAGTATAATATAATATAATCACTGTACAAAATGAAGATAAATAAATATATGTATTTTTGCTATTCATATATGTTTGTTTGTTTTTTGATTTATTTATGCTTTTTTTATATTTCCACCAACAATTTTTGATATTGAAAACCTTTAAAAAGTCACTTTTATTGACATTTTTATTAGTTTAAGTGATATAAGACTGGGTTTATGTTGTAAATTAGAGTACAAAAACCTGTGTTTAATAATGTTTAAAACTAAAATGGCAATAAAAGTTACTTTGTTAAACTGTAGCGTTGAATTTTTCAAAAACAAAGGTTGACAGAGAAATCAAGGTCCCATAATGCAACTCGCACCTGTAAATAAACATAAAAAAAACAGTAAAAAAAATGTAATATAAAAGCTATTACAGTATAGATCCAGTAAGATTAAGACACCACAGTACTATTTCTATTAATACGAATACAGACATCATCACAACATTTCATATCAAAATACTTTGATATTATCATCTGAAATGCCCCCAAATACCATCTCTACTATTTTAATTAGGTTTATTGCTGCCTTTTCTCTCTGATTTCTACATTTCCACAGCACCGTACACAGAACGCAAAGAACTTTTAATATTGAAAATCTTTAAAAAGTAACCTTTAATACAATTAATAGTTTAAGTGATATAAGTCTGGATTTATGTTGTAAATAAAGTACAAAAACCTGGAAATTAACTGAATGTTCTTTTTCTGTAATTTTTCAGATTTAATTTCTCTCTATATATATTATTAATTGTATAATATAATGTTTAAAACTACTAAAATGGCAATAAAAGTTACTTTATTAAACTTTATTAAAGTCGACAAAGAAATCAAAGTCCCATAATGCAACTTGCACCTGTAAATAAACATAAAAACAGTAAATAATCAAATATAAAAGGTGCTAATTAATAATCTTTTACAGTATAGATCCAAAAATATTAAGATACCACTATTTCTATTCCGAATACAAACTTATTATCACATTTCATATCAAAACACTTTGATATTATCATCTGAAATGCCCTCAACTACTGTCTCTACTACTTTAATTAGGTTTATTGCTGTCTTTTCTATCTGATTTCCACATTTCTGCAGCACTGTAAGCAGAACTCAAACAACTTTTGACTTCTCTGACAGATCAAACTCCATCGAGTGCAAAGTCTGTCAACAGTTCAAGTCACCTGCAAGTGCAAGAGCGTCACATTCATCTCCCCGCTGTACTTTATTCCTGTCACGGGGGTCGCACGATAAATTATCCTATTTCTGTCGCTCTGTGTGGGGAAGAAAAATATGAAGTGTTCAATCAAGAACGCGACCTGTCAAAGCCAGATATCTATTGTAAAGGGCTGTAAATCTGAGATCTGTTTTAGGAAGCATTCTTGAGTTTTGGCCCATGAGACTCAAACAGGTCTTTACATGAACTGGATATGCAGATGTTATCAACGTGTACATAAACATTTCCAGCAATACATGCAATCAACTTCTACATCAGCACTTATTCTTCTTGCTGCAATCTGGAGAATGAGGAAATCAAGGCTAGTTTGGGGGCCTTAAGCAATAGTTTTTATAACAATTGAGACACAATTGTCATTACCATAGAACTTTAATGTTTTGGTTTTATAATATAATATAATATAATATAATATAATATAATATAATATAATATAATATAATATAA
>CAIGQZ010035066.1:5655130-5673298 GCA_903798205.1 Danio tinwini
ATAGATAGATAGATAGATAGATAGATAGATAGATAGATAGATAGATAAATAGATAGATAGATAGATAGATAGATCCAGCATTAAGAAAATTTGAAAAATGTTGCCTGATTATATGTACACATACACAAAATGTACAACAACAATACGGTAAAACAAAGAGCGATGTTGACACAGCAACTATTTACAGTGGCCATACAAATGTACCACATTTTACCATAATACTTTTTTTCCCAATGTAAACTTTTAAAACAGATCTAAAACTAACAATGTGCAAGCATGCTGATTTTTTGTTACAGAACATAAGTATTTTCCTAAATACAACAAAGCACAAACTCTTTATTGGCATAACAATGAAACATGTGGCAACAGAGCAAATCCAGTAAAGAGAAATACAAAGATCTATTTGTAAAAGACTGGCGACACTTTAACAAATATTTTAAATAAGATCCTTATAAATAAAAGGATGTAAACCAAAATGCTTTCTTTTTTTATTCTGTCTTTTGATTTCTTTCTGTCTTTTTGTTTTCTTTTAACAGCTTTGTTCTTTTACCTTTCTGCTGGGGGTTTATACTTATATAAATGTTTTATTGATATAAGCATCTAAAAACTGGCAGCAAAGTGGGTAACAAGTCATAACTTTAATAACTGGTTAAGCCAGTCGAATTTCTGCATTATGCTTACTGTATATGCATGCAGTACCTGAGAATCAATATCTGAGAAGCAAATGTTTTTCAAACCCAAAAGTTTTGTAAACTTATTTCAACCTCACCTCATTCTCAACTTTAACACCCACATAATTACATGTGCACATAATTAAATGTTTTTGCTCCACTTAATGAAGGACCCATATAAATTACATTTGAGTTAAAGAGAAATAAATAAAACCCTTTACATTTTTTTATTCTCCCATTACCCATGATCCTCAACAACATCTTAAGTAATCAGATTACTCAATAGAAATAAACAAATTGAAGCACTTAGCTTACCTGTAAACGTTTCGAATAGTCTTTAAAAACATACCAGAAAAATAAGGAATTTCGTTAACTTCGAAGAACACCGCCTTAGTATTTGATGCATTTTAGATGATTCTTAAAAAAATGGTGGGTCATTTTTGCATTCGAGTCACTTTTTGAGGGATGCCTGTAGGATGAGTACTTGTTTGTGTTACTGTGTTTTTGGTGTCCGATCTTGAGATCTTTGCAGGTGACGACTAATAAATCTCCAAGTGCGTCAATGAAGAATTCTGTACGTGGTTGGGAAAATAAAATAGCTATTTCAGCTGGCAAGTCTATCAATTATTTATCATAAAAGTATGAATTGGCTCCAGTAACTGGTTAGTTTTGTAGTTATAAAGCTGATCAAATAATTGTGATGGCTTGTTTTGTGCACATACAGTGGGTGAAATAAGTATTGAACATGTCATGTTTTTTCCTGGGAATAATATGTCTAAAGGAGCTGTTGACATGGAATTTAGCCAGATTTTGGCAAACCCCAAATAATACAAACATAAAACTAAAATTGGTTATGTGTAATAACAATGAAATGACAAAAAAGTGCTGAACTACTGAAGCGTATTTAATACTGTATATAAAAGGCTTTTTTTGGTGAAGGCAGCTTAAAGATGCCTCTCATATGGAGAATGAAGTCACATGTGTTGCTCAGGTGTCAGTTTTTCACAGACTTCAACAGAGAGTCAAAATCTTGATGCTTCTGTGGGTCTCGTCTATCAAATCTGATCTTTATTTTGTATTTTCTATTGGATTCGAGTCAGGTGATTGGCTGGGCCATTCCACAGCTTGATTTTCTTTCTCTGAAAGCAGTTTTCTTGGCTGTGTTTTGGATCATTCTCTTGCTGAAATGGTTTCATCTTCATCCTTCTGCTAATGCAGATGTTGGCCTGAAGCAGCTGATATTCATTTACACTGAGGAAGGGCAGAGGGTTGCTGAAGAGCTACTGAAAGATTTTACCTGCTGTCTGGGCTTTCACTGCCTTTCTACACCTTCCTTTCTTCGTGTGTTTAATACTTTGTCTCTGAATCATTTCATTTTATTACACATAACTTCATTTGTAAACTAATTAGTTATGTTTTCTTTGCATATATGGATTTCCTTGGTTGTTAGCAACATCCAGTGACAATTGCAAATCAACGGCACCTTTAGAAACAGGTTTTCTGAGAAAAATGGTGTTGTGTTCAATACTTATTTCCTCCACTGTACTTCCCCCAGAATGCGATACATCAAAAGCCTTTGTTTGATTTCTTGTAAATACATTCAGAACTTCATTCATGATCTGTCAACACTTACCAGTGTGAGCCACTCTTTTGAGGAATGGGTCAAAACCGACCTTCCGCACAGCCTCCGTTCGACCCATGAAATAGTTGACGACTCCGTCTACGAAGAAGCAGCCATCAAACCCTGGCAGAGGTGCGCTGGTGCGCATTACACGTGTGATACAACCGCCTTCATCGCTGCTGCCCTCCTCGTATTCCAGCCTGAAGGAAAACTGGTTCGATTCTACTTGACCACCAACCTGAGGGACAACAAATGCTAATGAACGATTCAAAATCTGCAAAGAAGCAATGTCAAAAATTCAGCCAAGGCTAATTTAAAATATATCTACAGTTGAAGTCAGAATGATTAACTCCACTTTTATTTATTTTTTTTTTTTAATATTTCACAAATGATGTTTAACAGAGCAAGGAAAATTTCACAGTATGTCTGATAATATTTTTTTTTTCCGGAGAAAGTCTTATTGGCGACGCGGTGGCGCAGTAGGTAGTGCTTCTGCCTCACAGCAAGAAGTTCGCTGGTTCGAGCCTGGGCTGGGTCAGTTGGCGTTTCTGTGTGGAGTTTGCATGTTTTCCCCGCGTACGTGTGGGTTTCCTTCGAGTGCTCCGGTTTCCCCCACAAGTCCAAAGATTTGTTTGTTTTATTTAGGCTAGAATAAAAGCAGTTTTTAATTTTTCATGAACCATTTTAAGGTCAATATTATTAGCCCCTTGAAGCTATATATTTTTCGACAGTCTACAGAACAAACCATCGTTATACAACAACTTGCCTAATTACCCTAACCTGCCTAGTTAACCTAGTTAAGCCTTTAAATGTCGCTTTAAGCTGTATAGAAGTGTCTTGAAAAATATCTAGTGAAATATTATTGACTGTCATCATGGCAAAGATAAAATAAATCAGTTATTAGAGTCTTCTCTCCGTTAAATAGAAATCGGGAGGGAAAAATAAACAGGGGGCTAATAATTCAGGGGGGCTATTAATTCTAACTTCAACTGTACATTCATTGAATGAAACAGCTCAACATTGTTGTCATTTGCTACAATGTTAACTGGATAGGTCTTTTGCAGTATAGGGCATGTTACTTAAAAAAAAAGTCATTATGTGGTTGTCCCACCCCTACACACACCAATCATCATCATCGGTTATGTGCGTTAAAAAGTAAAAAGTAAGACTAGTAGCTAATACTTAATCGATTATAAAAATGATAGGTAAGGTAATGATGCTAGTTTTCTAGCACTGATGATTCTTTTTTCTTGCAGTTTTCTTTATAAGACCTCTGTGTGTGTCATTTTTATGTTTGTTTGACTCTTAAAGTGTTAGTTGTTGTTGGCTTGCATTTTATGAATCAACAAGGACAAAGGTATTAGCTAAAAATATTCTTTTATGCTCAACAAAGTAACCTCAAGGTGAGTAAATTAGTATAAAAATGTATTTCTGGGTGGAAAATCCTTTGAGTTAGTGCTGCTGTCAACCATGAAATCAATCAAGTATTATTATTGGTGCTATACTAGTTTGTTATCTGCGTTTTTTTCATGCACCTGATTATGAAAGCCAAAAGCTACTCAATATAATATTGAACCATTTATGGTACAACATCCATGACTCAAACTTTTTAGTTTCACATTTAAATTTCAAAAAATCCATTTTGCATTTTGAACTTCCTCTGTGTGTGTTTGAATGTGTCCATATGCTGAGAAAGGTTCATGACTTATATATCCAATATCCAATCAGTGAGTGCTGAAGTTCAGGATACTTAATGTGTAGATTAGAGGTATTTAAAAGAAATTTAAGCGTACTGTTCTCCACTCTCGTTTCAACATGTGCTTGCCCCACAATACTAAAGCCTAGTTATGGGAATAACAGCACTATAAATAAACAGTGTTATTAACAGAATTATTTGTTTCACTAACAAGCAATAAAAAATAAATTACTGTTTCCCCTCCATTACAACACCATTACCATTACTGATCATAATTTGCTAAATTGCGTACTATATCATTTGCAATTGAGCTCTCTGTCTGCCCGCTCTGGAGTGTGTGGGTGGGGCACATAAACGATGACATGCATGTGTGTGTAGGGGTGGGACAACCACATAACCACTGCAAAAGACCCATCTAATCTACATTGTAGCAAATGGCAATGTATAAAACAAAACATGGATCAACTAAAACAGTATATGAAAAACCACATACAAAAATCATCCTTTTGTCTTTTTAAATATTTCCCAAATTATGTTTAACAGAGAAAGGACATTTTTACAGTATGTCTGATAAAAATTTTTCTAATGTAGAAAGTCTAATTTGTTTTATTTCTTTAAAGTTATTAGCCCCTTTAAGCTTTTAATTTTTTTTCGATAGTCTACAGAATAGTTACCCACTTTCGATAGTTATACAATAACTTGCCCAATTACCATATCCTGCCTAGTCAACCTAGTTAATCTTTTAAATGTCAATGTCTAAGCTGTATAGAAGTGTCTTGAAAAATATCTAGTAAAACATTATTTACTGTCATCATGGCAAAGATTAAATAAATCAGTTATTAGAAACGTGTGTTAAACAGAAATTGGGGGAAAAAATAACAGGGGGGCTAATAATTCTGACAACTATATATATATATATATATATATATATATATATATATATATATATATACACACACACACACACACACACACACAATCTTCACTTCATATAAATATCTTGGTGTCTTCCTTAATAACTTACTGAAATGGAATATACATGTTGCAGTAAGCTTCAGCAACAACTGTATTTTTTTTTTATATATATATATTTTTTACGACGTCTAAGAATCTCTATGGGGTTGATAAAAAAATGTATGACTATGTTTTATAAGGCTGTGTTTGAGAGTTTAATAAGGTACGGCATCACAGCCTGGTTTGGCAACTTGTCTGTGCAGCTGAAATCTAAAGTAGATTCACACCACTTGGAAAATTATCGGTGTATCAGAACAGATGTCATTGCAGAATATGTATGAACAGGACACATTAAGACGTGCTAAACAAATAGTTTGTGACGTATTGCATGTTCTGCACAAGGAGTATGAGTTGTTACCTTCAGGGAAAAGGTTCAGAGTACCTTACTGTGGATTACACAGATACAAAAATTCATTTTATCCGGTGAGCATTAAGCTGTTAAATAATAGTAGTGGAGTATCTGTTGTGCCTATTTATGTGTATATATGGAGGTGGGCATGTAACTTTTTTTTTATTTATAGATTAGATTTATTTATTTATTTATATTTATATATATATATATATATATATATTTATTTTTTTATTTATACTTATTTGTTTTTTAGTATGTTGTATTGTTTTTCCATGTTTGTGATGTCTGCAGCTGAGGGCAAAAGCCCAAGACAAATTTCCCTAACTGGTACAATGAAGTTTAAAGTTTTATTTGTTTGTTTATATATATATATATATATATATATATATATATATATATATATATATATATATAACTAAATCAAAATATAATACAAAATATATGCTAAAAGTAAGCAGAACATTATTAGATATAATTTTTGTATATTGAGATATATTCAGTTGAATTTATGTAATGATATTAGAAACATACAGTAGAAATTATACAGATAATAAAATAAAATATAAATTGTACAAAACAACATTTGTATTAGTTTATTAAAATGATAAAGTTGACATACATACCACATCTAGTTCAGGATTGGCTTCCATAATCTTGACAAAGCTCTCAATGTTTGTGTTTTTTAGAAACACAAAGTCATCATCCACCCACAGGAAGTATTTTGTGGTGACCTGCGACAGTGCCAGATTTCTGCCTGCAAACCAGCCCTGAAAAAACCCATTTAGCCGATGAAAACCTGTTCTACGGCAACATCTGATTTTGAAAGCCTCATGTTAGCAGTACCTGTGCCGGTGGCATTATATAATGCTCGATATTTTCACCCTTCACCTTCTCTGGTTCCAGACTGTCATCAGCAACAATGATCTTGATTTTGGGATATAGCGAGCGGATGCTCTGTATGAGGACATTCAGCTCTTTATATCTCAAAAACGCTTTAATTAGCACGGTCACCTGTGAGTTCACATCTACAGAGAGAAGGAGACATAATTATGGGATCAAAATGACGATTATGTTCATAATACAAAAACTATAATCCAGTCCCTGTAGAATAATGCAGAGCCATTTATTAAATATCTGCTGCCTAAAATGACTTTTATTTTTACTTATGGAATTATTTGCTTTAATACTTTTAAAATAAAATAAAAATTATGAAAATAGATAAAATGTTGATCTCAAGAAGCATTAGACTCGCAAAAATACTGGAGGGACTAGGAATCATTAATTATGCTAATAACAATTTTTACTTTTATTCAGCAATTCTGAGCTTTTATTCTGGCATTACATGGCTTTCCCACATCAATTTGGTCCCAATTATCCAACTATTCAAAAGGCCTTATTGATGTAATAATTTAGTTATCCAAAAGTATTTTTTAAAAATAATAATAGTTTCCATTAATTTTAAATAAAGCTGTAATAAATTACACTCACCGGCCACTTTATTAGGTACATCTGTCCAACTGCTCATTAACACAAATTTCTAATCAGCCAATCACATGGCAGCAACTCAATGCATTTAGGCATGTAGACATGGCCAAGACGATCTGCTGGAGTTCAAACCGAGTATCAGAATGGAGAAGAAAGGTGATTTAAGTGACTTGATTTAACGTGGCATGGTTGTTGGTGCCAGACGGGCTGGTCTGACTATTTCAGAAACTGCTGATCTACTGGGATTTTCACGCACAACCATCTGTAGGGTTTACAGACAATGGTCCAAAAAAGAGAAAATATCCAGTAAGCAGTTCTGTGGGTGTAAATGTCTTGTTGATGCCTGAGGTCAGAGGAGAATGGCCAGACTGGTTCCAGCTGATAGAAAGGCAGCAGTAACTCAAATTTGGCGTCATCAACATGAAAGCATGGAGCCATCCTGCCTTGAATGAATGGTTCAGGCTGGTGGTGTACTGGTGTGGGGGATATTTTCTTGGCACACTTTTATGTACCATTAGTACCAATTGAGTATCGTGTCATCGCCACAGCCTACCTGAGTATTGTTGCTGACCATGTCCATCCCCTTTATCACCACAGTGTACCCACCTTCTGATGGCTACACACCATGTCATCATAAAGCGTGAATCATCTCAGACTGGTTTCTTGAACATGACAATGAGTTCACTGTACTTAAATGGCCTCCACAGTCACCAGAACTCAATCCAATAGAGCACCTTTGGATGTGATGAAACGGGATATTCACATCATGGATGTGCAGCCGACAAATCTGCAGCAACTGTGTGATGCTATTATGTCAATATGGAGCAAAATCTCTGAAGAATAATTCCAGTACCATGTTGAATCTATGCCATGAAGAATTAATGCAGTTCTGAAGGCAAAAGGGGGTCCAACCCGATCATAGTAAGGTGTACCTAATAAATTGGCCGGTAAGTGCAGATTAATACACTCTAAAAACATGCCACATTGGGACACATACAAACAAACCCAATCGTTGGGTTAAAAAAAAGTTTAATAAAAAAAAAAACATATTGGGTTTGTTCAGTTTTGACCCAACACTGCTTTAAGACAACCCAGCATTTATTAGAGTGCACATATTGAATAAAAAGCGAACGAAAACTAGAAATGCAGCTTGGAATGCAACCGAATGAACGCATTCACAAGCATAAAACTTAAAGCAGCATAGGAATAAATAAAAAAATCAAACACGGATAAAATGGTTAAAAAGCACATTCATTAAAAGCAATAAATCCCACTGAAGTATATAAAACACTATTAAAACAACACTTTTGAGAAGATAATGTATTTTTAATAAGTTAAAGCTCACCTTTCCCTGGGTCAAACAAAACAGGAACTGATAAACGTCTGATCTCAATTGGGAATATGACCTCATGGTTTTCAAAAGAGAAATACACTGTGGACATAAACACATATATAAAATGCATTTTTGCAAATATAAAGGTAAACAACAACAATTTCAGATTAACGTCTTAACTCTTCACCACCAAGCAGGACACATAGGCCCAATTCCAATTCTATTTTTGTACAGCTACCCATTCCCCTTGGCCCTTAAAAATGAGTGGGAAAAGCTTCAAAATTTACCCCTAAGAATTGGGACAGCACTACAGCACCTGCACACGTCATTGCGATCTCTTGCTTCATATGAGATCAACGATCGCGACTGCTGTAGTTATTCCAGTTGTGTTATTTTTTGGTATTATCTTCAGGAAATCACTGAAGGCATATATTATGTTAGCATAACAATCTAATGTGGCAATAAGATCGTAATTATACTGTGTATTTACACCGTGGCCATATTCATCTGTGTAAACACACCAAAAACAACACTAACATTATAGCAGACACTGTAAAACGCTCATTCTCAGCCACTAGACTTTTCTGACGGGGTATTCGAGTGTCATCGAGTGTCAGAATGTTGTGGGACTGCTGTGCAGGAGTTATGATTAGGGATTATAGATAGTGAAATTTAGCACTTTTCATTTTAGTGTTTTTTAATAAAAGCATGACGGTAAAACATGAACGTGGTTATGAATATATTAAAATGTGTTTGTTTGTTGTAAAAATTCGTAATAATGACAAAAAAATACTAATTTGTACTAATACTAAAATACTAAAAATACTAATAAGTAACTCTCCTTACTTTCGGGTGCAGAGAAACTGCCGCTGTAGCTGGTGTATTCTGGGAAATTTTCTTACCCCTTAGTTTCGAGTGTGGTCCTGAAAAACCTTCGTTCGAAGGGGTGAATACCCCTTCCCCTTAGCCCAATGCCTTCAAGCGAAAGAGAATTGGGACACCACTACCCCTTCACATGAACGCCAAAACGAGGGGTAAGGGGAAGGGCTAAGGGGTAGAATTGGGATTGGGCCTTAATCCTATCATAATACCCTGCTGAAAATTTCAGCTTAAACCAGCCTAAGCTGGTTGGCTGGCTTTAGCTGGTCGACCAGCCTGGTTTTAAAGGGTTTTTGGTCACTTCCAGCCTAATCTTAGCTGGTCAGGCTGGAAAATGACCAGCTAAAACTAGCTAAAACCAGCTTGTTTTAACTGCTGTTTAACTTGTTGTAAAAAGCTGGTTTTAACTGGTCAACTCCCAGCCTGACCAGCTAAGACCAGGCTGGAAATGGCTGGAAACCAGCCTGGAAATGGCCAAAACCCCTCTAAAACCAAGCTGGTCAACCAGCTAAAACCAGCCAACCAGCTTAGGCTGGATTAAGCTGGATTTTTTAGCAGGGTAATCATCATAAATCAGATATTATTCGACACCGCACAATTCGCCCTGTGAAAATGACTTTGAAATGGGACAAAACACACAGTAGTAGAATTGGCATCGTCTACCATGAAAGAGAGAGTTCTGATTGGCTGTTCAGCAACTAAACAAGCACAAAAACTGAAGTGACAAAACTAAACAGACGAACACAAACAAGCCAGCTGACATGTTGTTGCATTTCTTAAATATTTGATTATCATATTTACTTGAGTGAATCCCTCTGTGCAAGACGTACTAAAAATGCTGTTTTAATTACATTCTGTATGTGTGCAGCACTAGTTCCTTTGTGGAATGACTATAGTATACTGCCCCTGCAGGTATGGAGAGTAAGATGCATCCTCTTCATGCAGATGCAGAACGTACAACATAGGTGTCAAAGTTGTTCAAAAGAATCTTGAACACCTTCATTAGTTGCATCAGCTGTGTTTGATCAGGGTTGGAGCAAAACTATGCAGAGATGCGGCCCTCCAGGAATTGACTTTGACGCCTACAGTATGATGTACATTCTCATTTCATTCTGATTTTGTCAGTTTGGTGTTTCCATGTGAAGCCTTTTTGACTTTGATTTTCCAGTCATTTTAAAGTCCAAATGATTTAGTCAAATATACATTTCCCATTCTTTAAAACATCCCAATTTTGTGTTCCATCAAACAGGTTTATAGGTAAAAATGTCTCTTTATGGGAAATGTTCCATACCGAGATCTTGTGTTTTGATGTGGTAGACGGTGCTGGTGTAGGTCAGTCTGCTCAGGAGCTCGTTCAGCTGTTTTAGGCTGCTGGACGAGATGCTCAGTTCTTTCTTGTTTTGTCCGTCCACCTGCTCTCCAAGCGGGACATCCAGCACTGAGAGAAGTCCCTTCTGCACCCTTAGAGTAACCTGGAGACATTTCAGATCCCATACACTCATTATATACACTTGATTTAAGATTTACTAAATGATGATAAATCATCTTGCATTATAGACGGTTAAAAAAAAAGCTCCCTTTGATATTGATAATTTTTATGAAACAATACACAGGGGTTGGACAATGAAACACTGGCCAATTTAGTGTTGGAGGTTTCATGGATAAGTTTGACCAGCCTGGAGGCCAATGTTCATCGATTGCACATTCCACTAGTAAGAACAGAGTATCAGACTCTTATATCATATCAGATTCTCTTCTTGGAATATTGCAATGGACACAACATTATAGGTGACATATCAGAGTTCAAAAGATGACAAATTGTTGGTGAGTGTCTCACTGGCGCATCTGTGACCAAGAGAGCAAGTCTTTGTGATCTATCAAGAGCAACAGTATTCAGAATAATGTCAGCAGTGCACCAGGAAAAATGAACCACATCCAACAGGAGGAACTGTGGATGCATGAGGAAGCTGTCTAAAAGGGATATCCAAGTGCTAACCAGGATTGTATCCAAAAAAGAAAACCACAGCTGCCCAACTCACTGCAGAAATAAATGTGCACCTCAATTCTCCTGTTTACACCAAAACTGGTTGTCTGGAGCTCCACAAGGTCAATATATATGGCCTGGCTGCTATATTTACTCATGCCAATGCCAAAACGTCAGCTTCTATGGTGCCAGCAGTGAAAATATGAGGCTGTGGACAATGTGAAACGTGTATTGCTCTCTGATGAGTCGACCTTTACAGTCTTTCTCACATTTGGGAGAGTTATGGTGTGGAGAAGCCCCAAAGAAGACTGTTGCATGCACAGAGTGAAGCATGGGGTGAATCAATACACTGCAAAAAATGCTTTTCTTATTTACATGCAAGTAATTTTTGTTATCTTTCTAGTCCAAATATCAAAAAAATCTTATATCAAGAAGCATTTTCTAGGCAAACAAAATATATTGTCTTGTTTTCAGAAATAATATGCCAAAATTAAGAGAGTTTTTCCTTAAAACAAGCAAAATAATCTGCCAATGGGGTAAGCAAAATAACCTTGTGTCAAAAGGAAAAACAATATAATTTTGCTTACCCCATTGGCAGATTATTTAGCTTGTTTTAAAAGAAAAACTTGCGTAATTTTGGCATATTATTTCATAAAACAACTAAATGTTTTGCTTGTCTAGAAAATTGTTCTTGATTCAAGAATTTTCATATAGTTGGACTAGAAACAAGACAAAAAAATCTAAGTAAGAAAATCCTTTTTTTTGCAGTGTGACTTCCTTCTTGTGGTACACGGAGGAAAAAAAGTAAAAAAAGAAGTAAAAAAATTACCACAATATTTATAGATTTTAAAATGCTAAACATTTTATTTTATTTTGAACTGTGCAGTGCTGTGTGCAGTGCTGTAGCTGCTTAATTAGGCTGATTACGCCACTGTAGCCTGTTGAGTATAATGCAAGAGGGAATCTGATAATGACAAATGTCTGATTTTACCAGTAGAAAAAATGTTGTCAATGACAGATTGCAAGCACATGTCTCAAACATAATAATTTAACATCAGAATTATGAATAGTTGTATTCTAAAATAACAATAATAATAGGCTACTCATATTAACCTTTATTTTACATCTACAGAATCGTGAGAAAATCGTGATCTTTATTTTAAAAGAAAAAAAAATAGCGATTCTCATTTTAGCCAGAATCGTGCAGCTCTACTTTATACACATAAATACTTGTGTATAAATGTTCATTACTAAACTTTCTATGAACATGATTTGAACTGCAGATCAATGACAGTGCGAAATAGCCTACTGTAACGTCTGCAATTATATATATAAAAAAAAATTAATAAATAAATGCAGCATAAAGTTTCCCAGTGATGGGTTGCAGCTGGAAGGGCACCCGCTGCGTAAAACATATGCTGGATAAGTTGGCGGTTCATTCCGCTGTGGCAACCCCAGATTAATAAAGGGACTAAGCTGAAAAGAAAATGAATGATTGAATGCAGCATAAATGAATACATACAGACCCTTACAGTCTCTGATATGTTACCAATTACAGATAAACTACACACAGCATACATTTAGTCCTTATTTGGGTACCAAAACAACACGCAATATAGCCCACAGTTAGTGCAAACCTCTCATACTGTATGTATCTGTAATCTTCACCAGCACATGTAACCTCTGTAGTAATTCCGTCATTCTGAGTTCATAATAGTTCAAAAGGTGATGATAATAGTTAAACATGGCAGTCTGTTTATGTTTGCTGAAAGAATCACTTTCTTCTTTGTTTTTCTGGCTTCTCCTTTGTTTTCTCGCGCGTCACTCTCGCGTTTGTTAGTTTCTGACAGGATCAGAAGTCAGAAGCACTTCAATAATCACGCGCACGTTATTATCATCAGCTCAAGACGTTCGTTATTTCAAATATAGCACATGAGTGATCATGAGCTCCCTGGAGAAGGTGAAACCGCTCGCACTTTTAAACAACCTCGTAAACAACAACATGACATGGCAGATTTTGTTCTTCTTGGCTTTGTGGCTGTTCATCAAGACAACGACAAGGTTTGTTTGAGCTTGGGTCGACTATGGCTTGTTATTATATGCATATAGTATTACGATGTAATGTCTCGGCTGTGTATTTTAAAATGGCAGTTTCTTTGTTTTCATTCTCCTGCTTGTGTATGCGCGAGTGACGTTTCTCTGTAAACCAATAGCGCTTAGCTACGCGTCTAGCTCCGCTTTTTGGTACCCTTTTGCTGTGCTAGGTACCCTTTGCAAAAGGCACCCAAAAAGTGGTATGGTACGGTTTGCTTTTAGGTACCTTTTGACAGTGGAAACGGCCATAAAAAAGTACCAAACCAAACTGTACTATACCATTCAAGTGTTTTCAGCCTAGTGCTTTTAGCAAATGGTTCATTCGGTAGGAAACAACACAAAGTACAGCTTTCAAATCACCCTTAATGATTAATGAATATTACTGTAAACACAGCAAATATTACACTTATGTTTAGACAAACTGACAAAAAAGCCTTTACAGCATTTTATAGCATTTTACAGATTTATAAAGCATGCACATTTGATCAAAAGATAGATCGAGTCATTTAGGCCATACTCACACTATGTACAGTTGTACATAGCACACTTGTCCCCCCTCCCGTCTCACCCCGACGGCTCGCACTCACATTACATTCAGGCCTGGGTGCGCTTACGTCATCGATGATGTGCTGTTCAGTAAGCGCTCTCACTCAGCACAGTGGAGATTTCTTTAGTTATATCGTTTAAGTGGTTTGATATGCGGTGACACGCAGTCTAATATTTCGCCGAACAGATCAGCCACTTTTGACGCTCATAAACAATCATAAAGTCCTCGTGCTGCAGAAATTAGGAGGTTTGCTGAAGGCGCAGCTGACGTGCAGTGAGGGGTTTGCGTCTTTATTAATCTACGTCAGTTTGCGTTCATTGAACAGTACGAATAATTAATTAATCCATATCAAACAGCCCCTTAAAAGTCACGTCTCGCTTACAGTTTTGGGCTCAAGCACGCTTGCACTCACACTGTAAGCGTACCGCGCCTGAGCCCAAGTAAACCGCGCTCAGGCCCACCTCTTCCAACCGGGCCAGGGCCGCCCAAGTGAACCGTGCCTGAGCCCGATTCAGAGCACTCACACTTCTCAAACGATCTGGGAAACGGGCCTGGGCACAGTTCGGATAGCATAGTGCGAGTACGCCCGCCCCCACCCACCCACACACACAAGCAAAAAAAAAATACTGTAGCAACTGAACTAAATAACAAAAGATGCAAAGTTGATTTGATAGCAATATAGTAAAGGCAGTTAATGTAAATCAAACATTTAAAACACTTATTTTGTAGTGACAAGGATATTATGTGATTGCGTATGGTAATAGGGTATATGCACAACTAGTGTTTCATCCCATACCGATAAACTTTTGGTGAACGGTTAATGTGACTTTTCAATTGTATACGGTTCCTTTTACAGCATCAATGTTGTAATGTGATTACAGTTTTTCTCAGTGGCTTTGGTGCATTTCTCACAACACTATTTACATTTGCACAACAGTTCATGCATTTCTCAAAACAATTAGTCATTTGTGCACATCATAGTAGCAGTTTCTCATTCCTTCCAACAATTTGCAAATGCTTTTGGACATGCATCAACTGCTTTCATACAACAATCTGCTGTTTGTAACATTATCATCTGCTTATGTCATGTCAGTCAAAATTAACTAAACTTGTGGATGCTGAATAGTCATTCCATATAAAACTAATAGTCCTCATTTCATTACTTTGGTCATTACTAGGCCCACACGGAATCTGCACGCGCAGAACTCTGCAGATTTTCCGCAGATTTCCGCAGATTTTTAGCCCGTCATTAATTCTGTTTATTTACTTAAAGTTAACTATTTACAGTTATTCTAATTGGATTTGCATTTTAAACATTAAATACAAGTTTAAAAGATATTATTTTTTATTTAACATATTAAGGTTTTAGTTATGATGCTTCCAAAATAACTCCGCAGAAATCCGCAGATTTTTACCAAAATTCTCTGCAGAAATAGCAAAAAACATCCGCAGATTCCGTCTGGCCCTAGTCATTACATACAAAAATGTTAAACTAGTTGTCAATATCTGTCAAGCAAATTTTATTTAATTATTTTTTCTTCTAAATTGAACAGATTCATGAATGATTTACAGACCTGTGTATGTTGTAGGTTCAGTTCCAATATGTACTGCAATATTGTTTACAGTTGTGCACAAAGGGAGTTTATGTTTGTTGTAAATAAGGGTGTATTTATTATTTTGCATAATGCTGTGAATAAATTAGAATTGTAAAGAGCAAATGCAGTAAACATGTGAAACATGCATATTCAGTGTCTTGTACTCAGATATCTCACTAAATGCAGTGATGTCTAACTTTACTGTAGTGTCAAATGGCTGTGCCAATAGTATATAGTGCTGTCTTGAGCATTTTCAGCAAGTGTCATCAAAATCTGACTTTTTTTGCATTGGAAAAAAATGTAGAGAGTAAAGTGTCATAATGAAAACATGACAAAGCCATTTGACTATCTTGTTCATAAACAATGGTGGCAGGACTTTTCATCTTGATAACACTGACACTTTCATTGACATCAATACTTGTTTTTGAGGAATGAGCTCTCCATTTTGAGCAAGGGACACGCCTTTGCAGGTTATCCACTAGGTTTTGTAGTTTGTACTAATTGTTTTGAGAAATGCATTAACTGTTGCGCAAATGTAAATAGTGTTGTGAGAAATGCACCAAAGCCACTGAGAAAAACTGTAAAATACAATCAAAAGATTTCAGCAATTATTTTGTTGTTCAATCGTCAGGATCAGCAGGCGAGCACAGAAACACCATTGAAATTTTTCAAATAAATTTATTTTGAATACATGATGTGGGAAAATTTAATTTAGTGCGGTGCTTCTTGTCTTGTCTGAGACCCACTTTATATTGTATATCAATCAGACAGTTGAGACTCTTAAAAGAGCTGATTTTGTAACTGCATACAGTTCACCAGAAGTGCTTGACACAAGTCACTGCAAAATTAAAAGTCCTTCTGCATACTTTTGCATATACCCTATAACACAATTAAAAATATGCTGTAATTGTTTGAAGTAAGGTGCACTTTTGATGATTTTTTTTGTGATAAAAGTACTAAAAGTTTTGAAAAGTACCAATTGAGTGTAAAACTTGATCAAATGATGTTTGATCAAAAGTTCACAAAGCAGCAGATAAAAGAAGAGGAAACTCAGAAACCAGATTTAGTGATTGAACAAACCCGCCACCTTTAGAGAGAACTAAATTCAGCTGGACAAACCTTGTAAACGGGTCTCGCTTCTGTTTGCAGCACTAGACCTATAATGATGACACATTGCTTTCATTATTATTAATAAAAATGCATTATTGTTTTCAATACACAGACTTCTCTTTAGAAACCCCCATATGTAATAATCATCTTTTTCCAGCAGCCAAGCTAGATGCTACTTTTAAGAGATGGCAAGACCTGGGCATACTTACATGTAGAGATTTCTTCATTTATAATATTTTTGCCAATTTCAATGACATGATCAAAAAAATAATCTTCAAAAATCTGACTTTTTTCTATACCTTCAGGTTCGTCACTTTATGCAGACCCAGTGCTCTGTATTCCTTCAAATGCCTGCTGAATCTGGACCGGACTTGATTTTAAAGACCCCTGTACACCCCAAGGGCCTCATTTCCAAAATGTACAACTTAATTATGACATTCTGTAACATAACGCTAGAGAAGATAAAAATTTAATGGATAGAAGAACTAAGAATTAATATTTCAGAAGAAACTTGGGATAAAGCAGTTGAAATTATAAACAAGACTTCATCATGTGCGCGTCTTAATCTGATTCAGATGAAAATTCTTTACCGTATTCACTACAGCAAAACCAAACTGGCTAAAATATACCCTAATATAGATGAAACATGCACTTGTTGCAACTTAGCAAGGCAGACCTAACCCATATGTTCTGGTCATGTGATAAACTGAGACAATTTTGGTCTTCAATATTTGAGGTTTTAAACTCAATTTAAGAATTCAACCCAATCAGGTAATGGCTCTGTTTGGAGTACCAAATGAGGACATGCATATAGCAAAAAAAAAAAAGAAAATGCCTTTGCCTTTGTAACGTTAATAGCCAGAAGAAGAATTCGTTTAGAGTGGAAATCACCAATGCCACCTAAACTATCACTTTGGCTTAGTGATGTAATGCTATTTTTGAAAACAGAAAAAATTACAAATTTTCTCAGAGGATCAACCAAAACATTTTTCAAAACATGGAACCCTTTAATAATTCATATTGAGACTAATGTACTCCTCCAATCATGAACCCCCATAGGTTTTTATTTTGTTTATTTGTCTCTGTCCCTAATTAGTGTGTGGTTTAAAAAAACAAAACGAAAATACCTTTGTCATTGAATACCTGTAATATATTGTACTTTGTCAAAAACACAATAAAAAAATGCATTATTGTGTCAAATGTCAAATTATCCAGTGATATCAAAATAAATACTGCCAAAAGACTTTAATAGTGTCTTTGCTCACCAGTAATATTGTGAAATAAGCATTTGAACTCATTGTCATGGTTAAGAAACCAGTCTGAGATGATTCACGCTTTATGACATGGTGTGTTATTCTGCTGGAAGTAGCCATCAGAAGATGAGTACATTGTGGTCATAAAGGGTTGGACTTGGTCAGCAACAATACTTAGGTAGGACCCAAAATGTGCCAAGAAAATATTCCCCTTACTATTCTGCTGCCCTAGACAGCCGCCTAGGACACCTCTATGGACACTGCCCACACCATTACACCACCATCACCAGCCTGAACCAGTGATAAGGCAGGATGGATCCATGCTTTCATGTTATTAACGCCAAACTCCGACCCTACCATCCGATTGTCGCAGCAGAAATCGAGACTCATCAGACCAGGCAACGTTTTTTTCAATATTTTATTGTCCAATTTTGGTGAGCCTGTGCGAATTTTAGCCTCAGTTTCCTGTTCTTTCTTCCGTTTCTTCCCCATTCTGATGCTCGGTTTGAACTGCAGCAGATCGTCTTGACCATG
>CAIGQZ010035066.1:5673398-5687266 GCA_903798205.1 Danio tinwini
TATATATATATATATATATATATATATATATATATATATAGTAAATGCACACATATAATGGAAATTAATTCCATTATGAATAATTATAATGGAAGATTAATTGTACTAAATAAATGTTTGTATTTTGTGAAAGTTCAAAAGAACTGCATTTATCAGATTTTTTGTTGTTGAATAAATGTTATTTTTAATGCCTACCCTATAATGGTTTCCACAAATACAACATTAAAAAAATAAATAAATGTTCCTTGAGCCTATAAGAATGATTTGCAAATGATGATACTGAAGACTAGATTAATGATGCTAAAATTTTGCATTTCATCACAAAAACAAATGACATCTTGAGATGTATTCGAATAGAAAGCAGCCATTTTAAAAAGCAATACTTTTTCCACAATTACGAAGACTTTACAAATATTTTCAAAAGCAGACGAGCATTTTGAAAGCTTTTCAGATGGTAAATAATGACTCACCAGGTATGCGTGTTTTATTCATAGGAGTGACTCTGAAGCCTTTAATTGGATACTGGAGTGGAGTGTTTGCAGGAGCCAGAATAAGCACGTCATTTTCTCTGCCCGTCCTGAAAAAGCCAATGTTTCTGTCAAAAGCTCTATTAAAATCAGGGTGTGTGTGTGTGTGTGTGTGTGTGTGTGTGTGTGTGTGTGTGTGTGTGTGTGATTTGGCTGAAATCAGTGTGAAAGATAATAAACCTGATCTGGTGTTGTCTGAACTCTTCTGCACGGCGTTTCTGCATCTCCTCCAGCTCGCCTTTTGACACATATTTGTTTGCCGGATCTGTCTTTTGGCAGGAACAAGGTGTTGGATTGTCATTGCGGAAAGGCCCTATTCTGAGCAGGGGTGAAAAAATACTCAAGAATGATAATCAAGTAAAAGCAGCAACTTTAAAATTAATATTTTATAAATTAATATTTTGTATATAACCAGCGGCCTCCTTGCTGTGAGGCGACAGTGCTAACCACTGAGCCACCCTTATATGCATTCATTTACCTTTAGCTTAGTTCCTTTATTCATCAGGGGTCACCACAACGGAATGAACCACCAACTATTTCATCATATGTTTTATGCAGCAGATGCTCTTCCATCCACAACCCAGTACTGGGATACACCCATACACTCACACATTCACACACATACACTACAGCCAATTTAGCTTATTCAATTCACCTATAGCGCATGTGTTTGGACTCCGGATCATCCAGAGGAAACCCACACCAACACGGGGAGAACATGCAAACTCCACACAGAAACACCTACTGATGCAGCCGGGACTCTAACTGGCGACCTTCTTACTTCTTCGGCCACAGTGCTAACCACTTAGACACCATGCCCCACGAACAATAGATATTGTAAATAGCACAAGGAAGTGACAGCGTCTTGAGTTGAACATTACTGTGAAATTAATCTACTTACTTTGGTTTGAGGATGTTTGGCGCCCTTGAAGAATTGCTGTAACTTGAAGTTCTGAAAACACAAATTTGAATACAATTTACATGGGCGTGTTGTTTGTATCCCAATGAAACTGGAGCAAGGGTGAATAGTGTTAGTGTCAAATATCTTTTCACACCATAGTATTATATTACTTTTAAGGTGGGAAGGATGTTAGGTGTCACGTTTAAGCGTCAAAAATTTAAACGTAAACATCACAGGTGTGGCTTTGTTTGTCAAATCATGCAAACTGTTTACGATTGTCTGTTTAATTGCAGTGAATTGTATTAAGACTTTCAAACATATGCAAAAGAATGGTCAAGGGGTATAGGGGGATAGGCTTCGGCAAAAAACAAACTCACAGTTAATGAAATATTTAATACTATTTTGATGAATCGTAAAACAATATGGGGTAAAACATGAAACACGTTGCTTAGAAATCCCACATCATATTATCCCACTGTGATTTACACTATTGGTCAAAAATAATAGCACAAGTCTTTGGACTATGGGGGAAAACGGAGCTCCCGGAGGAAACCCACACACAAACACCAACTGGCCCAGCTGGGACTCAAACCAGTGACCTTCTTGCTGTGAGGTGACTATGCTGAGCCACCGTGTCGCCCATATGAAATTACAAGCGGCCGTCCACAATCCACATGTCCACAATCGTCTGGGCCTCTAGTAAAACGGTTGATTGCAGCATGGACATGGCAGACAAAAGCTCGGATAAGAAATCAGTTCGTAATGTTGACACTTCCGTGCGAATGGTGGTTGAAATTATCTCCTTCAAAGAAGCAGGTGTTAGCGCATCCTCTTTCGGTGGAGAGTTAGCATTAGCTGCCTGCTTGCCTCCTCTTTCAGCCAACATTTTAACGATATATCGTCCTGATTTACCTGGATTTACCATTTCTCCACGAGGCATAACGGAAACAACACAATTCTTGAGTATTTTTTGGGCGACAACTTAATTGTTTTATGTACAATCCACTTAAAATTGTAAAAACTAATAAGTTAACATAATTCCTACATGTTGCCCCAACACAAATCGATTGTGTGGAACCCACCATTTTTTCACACTGTACAAATAAGGAACGGAATCGGAACTAAATCAAAAAAATTGTCATAAGATTTCATTGGTCAAGCTGCTAAAAACAAAATTAATGTCATTACACGTTGCTAGCTGTTCTACTTAAATGACTCAATTTTCACACTGCAATATATATATATATATATATATATATATATATATAATAAAATTGCTGTGTTCCACATAACTCTTTCTTGTTTTCCCAACACAATTCAATTAAGCTAACGTCATTGATTTTACATATTTAAGTGGGTTGAACACAAAACAATTAAGTTGTCCCAAAAAAAACTTAAGAAATTGTGTTGGCTCGACTTATATTAAATAACTAGTTTGAACAAGCAGCAAAAGTAACTTTTTGAGTACATAACACGTCTGTTTGTGATAAGGTGCATTCAGAAAATTGCCAATTAACCTCAATTTAAGAGAAAGAACTTTGCTATAACCGACACAACTAAGATGCAATAAGATCCAATAAATATCACATATTTTACCACCTCTTGACTCGCCGAGGATCAAAACTTGACCTACTTTGAATACCAGAATGATTGTGGATGGAAAAATAACGGTTCATAAATTTTTACTTTGGCTTAGTCACTGATTAATTCAACTCAATTCATCTTTATTGCTAGATTGCTTTTACAGTGTAGATTGTGTCAAAGGAGCTTAACATAGAAGTTCTAGTAAATTAAAACTGGGTCTGTCAGTTTTCAGTGTTAAAGTTCAGTTCAGTTCAGTGTGGTTTAACTTTCTCTGCTGAAAGTCCAAACTCTGAAGAGCAAATCCATCGATGCGAAGCTCCACAAGTCCCAAACCATGCAAGGCAGTGGTGACAATTGATCAGGGATTGCCACAGCGGAATGAACCGGCAACTTTTCTGGCATATGCTTTACACAGCGGATGCCTTTCCAGCACTAAGTGGGTATAACTCAATTTAAATAATGTTTTACTGGTGCTTTATCTTCCGAATTGTTTATTCATTTTGTGACAAGGCAGAAGTCTTTGATCATGCATATCTACTTTTCTTCTCTTTTTTTAATATATTAACATGACTCATCACAATCCACTTTTATTGTTCAGTTATGGGTCACATTTTCCGGTTTTCGAGCCCTCAGACTGTATGAAAAGGCTCAACAAATGCCAAGTATACACATTCCTAGGGTGCTTTTGAAAAGAATCATCATATTTATGCCCATGATCAGCTGGTTAGACAGTAAGTTATGAAACGTAAAAATATTGGTGTCTGGGATGCATCAAATCCAGAGACTGTAGTGAATATTGATGTATTTTAATGCGTGCTGTTGGGTGTAATGAGATGTAAAGCTACTTGTAAATTATCTACTAAGTGAAGTTAAGGATATACTGTTAATTTTTGATAATGTATTAGTTACTTATTACAGCTGCATTTAATTTAGTAAATAAATTCAACCGTTCTGTATAAACCAGTTCAGAGAAGCACAGTACTTGTATTTTTGTTCCCCATACTTCGCATTATTTGATTATTTTGATTATTCAAAGAATTGCACATGCATAAATGTATTGGTATTTATGAAATTAGGGTTGGGTTGGACATTTTGCATCATTGCTTTGAAATGTTTCATGCTTTGTTTGACTTTTCTTCTTTTTTTGGGGTAGAGTAATTGTATTTGTAAACGAAAATATGATGTTTGTTTTAAAAATGATCAGCCTATTAAAAAACATATTAAAGCTAAAAGGGATAGTTTATTAATTTAACAAAGGAATTATTTAAGAAACACCTTTAAATCCCCGATCAAACAGATTCTCAATACGATAGCATCAAAATGATCTGGACGCATCCAAGTCAAACTATTATGAATTCGTTGTTATTAAGGAAAAGTTTACAGCGTTATAGCGTACAACAAAGCTCATTTTAAGAGTCATTTAATGTGTTATAAAGTGTTGACTTACCTCACTATTTGTGCTGAAGGTTTACTCCAAATAAAATCTGAATAAAACAACGCGAGAAGGATGACTGTGAACAAAATTAAGAACAATACAATTTTGCGGGATCCATACATGGTTAATCTGTCCAAATTACATCTTGATTGTAAACATCGTCCTATACCTGTGCATATAAATGTCGAAACGAATTGTTAAAATCGCATTAAAGTTACGTCAATGAGCCTCAAATGTCATTTGAAAGATACCGTGACACAGGTGTTACCTGACCAAAAGTATTGGGAGTGTCAGTATGGCAAGCCGATTGCACATTTAATCTAAAACCTGAAAGGGTCCTATTTCATGCTACTAGTACTTAAATTCGAATCTATTACATTATTAGTATAATTCGGTGGCTACACGTGCCTTTTTACTATTTTATAAGTCTTTAAATTGATAGTAGCAATAGTGGAAATGTCTATTAAATGTTTGTTTACATCTGTACGCCCTTTTTTTTAGCTCTTGCTTTTCCAGTCAGATGTTAAAGCGATAGTTCACCCAAAAAATGAAAATTTTGTCACTATTTACTTTGTTTCAAATCAATTTGACTTGAACGCAACACAAAGGAAATACCCTCGCCGGCCACTTTATTAGGTACACCTGACCAACTGCTCCTTAATGCAAATTTCTCATCAGCCAATCACATGGCAGCAACTCAATGCATTTAGTCATGTAGACTAGTCAAGATGATCTGCTGCAGTTCAGACCGAGCATCAGAATGGGGAAGAGAGTGACTTTGTACGTGTCATGGTTGTTGGTGCCAGACGGGCTGGTCTGAGTATTTCAGAAACTGCTGATCTACTGGGATTTTCATGCACAACCATCTCTAGGGTTTACAGAAAATTATCTGAAAAAGAGAAAATATCCAGTGAGTAGGGTTACCACTTTAATACAAAAAACTAAGGGACGCATACGGCAGCGGGGGCCACATCCCTAATCACAGGCCCAATAGCATGCCAGTGGTGGTAAATCACAACTTAAAATATGTTTTCAGAAAAGTATGAACACTTGGACATTAAAATAAACGGTCTTTTATTAAAATCTGTGTAAGCAGATCAGATGCAGTCTTTTTCTTTTGCACTGTTATAGCTGATGTTATGTTTAATAGTGTGGTACACCTGTGTTAACTCAGCTGCTGTAACCTAGAGGAGGAGAAAGTACTAATGAACCTAATTTTAAAGGGTGCTATTGATAACAGATTTTGGCTAAAATATTTGTCATTATTTGGAGTAACACCAATCCAAACATGCAAAAAGCACATACATAAACTAGCTACAAACATTAGCTAGTAAAGTTTTCAAATAGCCTTTTTCTAATTGAAAAATATGGAAAGTTGCAATTTAGTTTATTTTCTTTACATGGGCATTATGTTGTTTATTAATGTAATAAATCAATGCTTATGTGTCTGACTTAACCTTACCAAGCAAATCATAATATTACATTGGAACGTGATCCACTTACATTGTATTTGCAGAGTTTTTATTACTTACAATTTGTGACCCAGTGTGTGAAAACCAGCCCAAACCTAATTCTGAGATAAAGTTTGATTTTAGCCATTCATTTCAGTTGTTGATGGTTTTACTCAGTTTATATTAAAATACATATATTTTTTTATTATTTTCACAGACTGTTCTTTATTTCATGTAGAAAACATACAGGGGTAGGAAGAACTGTCTGACTGTGCATTGACTTTTGTGAGCTGTCACTGTGGGAATGCTGCTCTCCGGAGGCATGTTGTCGCACGTCCCGCATGAGCCACAGAAAACACTCTCCAGTGTCCAGTGCAGTTGGCTTGATAACAGCTTCTACCACTCTGCCAGGTATTTGTTTACTCACTCTCTGCGGTACTTTTGCAGCCTCTTGCGTTTAAACTGAAACTTTAAGACGCGGGGGTTACCTGGAGAAGCGTCTGCCATTAGGCTACTCTCTGTTAAGACTTGACAGACTCTGCTTAAGACACGCTGTCCTCAGTGGACAAAGACCAATCAAACTAACGATGACATCAAGTTTTACCCAATCAAAAGTAGGAAATGAGGCATCTTCATAAAATGCATGTGGAATGATTTGCATGAAAAAGCTACTTTAATAAAATGATAAAAAAAACAGGCATATGGGACAAAACCCGTATTGATTCAAAACGGGACGCGCAGTTTCATTCTCAAATACGGAACGATTCCGTATTTTAAGGGATGGGTGGTAACCCTACCAATGACACCAATGTGGGCACAAACACCTTGTTTATGTTAGAGGTCAGAGGAGAATGGCCAGACTGGTTCAAGCTGATAGAATGGCAACAGTAACTCAAATAAGCACTCGTTACAATCGAGGTCTGCAGAAGAGCATCTCTGAATGCACAACACGTCCAACCTTGAGGCGGATGGGCTACAGCAGCAGAAGACCGCATCGGCCGGTACATGTGCACATACCTACTGCACATGTACATTTGTAAATTATGTACACATCCACTGTACATATACATTTGTAATTATGTTTATCTATCTGCACACTTCTGATTATTAATAGCAACCTGTACATTTATCCATCTATTGTAAATCTCTGTTCATAGCTGACACAACCTGTATATAATGTTGATAGTACATCCATTTGTAAATATCACCATAATTTTTCTATAACTGCACTTTATAACTTATACCTGTATCCTGCACTTGCTGCTATTGCACTCCTGGTTAGACCTAAACTGCATTTCGTTTCCTTGTACTTGTACATGTGTGATGACAATAAAGTTGAATCTAATCTAATCTAATCTAATCTAAAAAGCAATTTGCTTGACTCTGTGTTTACTGGTTTCCAACATTCTTCAGTATATCTTTTGTGTTCAACAGAACAAAGAAACTCACACTGGTTTGGGACATCAAGGGTGAGTGAAGGATTTTTGGGTGAAATTATTATTTTTTTTTTTTTTGAGCAGCAAAATTATTCTTCTAGCTCAGAATAAATAACAAAATACAACTCACAAAAAATATATAGATTCACTCTAGACAAAAAACAAAACAAAACAAAACAGCATTCAGGTGATCAGACTGTTACGGTAACCAGCTAGTTACCAGCCATCCTTCTGAAATTGCCCTTATACCCTCGTTCACTATTCCCTAAATTAGTCTACTAATGTAGTCCACATGTGGGAGTGAATGAAACGAGTGAGTGAATTCGAGCACACCATTTTGTTTGTGTTCTGCTGGTTGATAAATCCCTTTATTAGATTTTCAACTATAGTCAGACCCTGTGATGGTTATTACAAATGTATCAAGCTTTCTATTAGTGATGAAACAACATTTTTTTATTTATACAAGCATTACATTGATTAAATATTTATTTTGAAACTTGCACCAGAGGATTAGGAGAAATAGTATTGTGCTTTAGATGCCATCTTGTGGTCAGACGTGGAAATTCATTCACCGCTTAAACTCTCAAGAATGCATTCTGGCGATTTTCTAGCTGTTGAGTGTACATGGGTTGTAGACTAGTTTTTGCTGTGCATTGTGAGATTGATTAAACCCACTTCCTAATGTCTATCATGGTTTCAGACACCACTTAAAATGGCTGTTCTCTCAAATTTGAGGGTACAGAGGGCAACTTTGGAGACAGCCCCAGACTACATATGCCTTCATGCTTTGCACAAATCCCGACACTGATCACACACTACAGCTGATCCCTTTTGTGAAGCTGCTTTGAAACAATAATTACTGTAAAAAGCGTTATAAAAATAAACTTGAATTGAACTGAATTGAATTTTACTTGGTTTATATCAAACTTTACTTCTGTTGAACACGAAACAAGATATTCTGAATAATGTTGGGGAAAACAGCCATTGAAATCCATAGGGGGGGGAAATACTAAGAAAGTCAGTGGCTGTTTTAATTTTCTTCCTTTGTCATTCGTTCATTCATTTTTTTTTCCAACATGCTTTATTAGCCTGGGGTCGCCACAGCAGAATGAACCGTCAACTTATCCAGCATATGTTTTACGCAGTGGATGCCCATCCAGCTGCAACCCATCACTGGGAAACACCCATACACACTCATTCTCACACACACATTCTCACATACACTACAGACAATTTTAGCTTACCCAATTTACCAATACCACATTTTTTGGATTTGTGGGGAAAACCGGAGCACCCAGATGAACCCCACACGAACATGGGGAGAACATGCAAACTCCACACAGAAATGTCAACTGACCCAGCCGGGGCTCAAACCAGCGACTTTCTTGCTGTGAGGCGATTGTGCTACCCACTGTGCTGCCCCTTTCCTTCTTTGTGTTCAACAAAAAAACTCAAACAGGTATGGATCAAGTGGAGGATATGTAAATAATTACAGAAATTGTTTGAGTTAACTATTCCTTTAATGAAAAAGATATTAGCTTCTAAACTGAGTACCATTAGCAAGAAAAGATACTTTTTTTGCATTCAAGTTTGTTCAAGCAACAAAACAAATACTCCAAGATAATGTTTTCATGACTTAAAAAGGAACTAAATTCTCTGAGAAAACGGCAGCCAGAAGAGAGAACAGTCACATAGATGCCCATAGATGCTTCTTTATGAACCCCACAATGGTTAATTTCTATTGTGATATAAAGATGAAATTCTAAATATTAAAATCTTTCCATAAATTAAGATGCATCACCCTCTTCTGAAAAGCATCTATAGATAGGCTACTGTAGAAACTATGCATTGATAAAATGTTAAAATGGCTTGCCATAGTGATTGACAGACATTTGCGGATGAGTAGTTTGAGTCCATCCTACTGTCTCTAGGGAACAGTTTCTAAAGATATTTTAAGATAACTCTGAAGGCTTTTGTTAAATATAACCTGTTGTCTATTTGTCTGGCCTATCGTTACGCTTCAGTGTGGTCATATTTTGCCTCCCTTTATTTGTTCAAGTGAAGTCAGATTTCATAACCAGTTCGGCTACTTAGTGTAAAACAGATTCATACCTACATTTAAATATTTATCTGAGACCTTCATTCATTCATTTTCTTTTCGGCTTAGTCCCTTTATTATTATAGGGTCGCCACAGCGGAATGAACCGCCAACTTATCCAGCATTTGTTTTACGCAGTGGATGCCCTATCTAAGACATATCAAGTATAAAAAAACAAGTTTTGCAATAGTTAAATTATTCAGAACCATAAATGTCAAAATATTGCTCATAAAAATGTGAGAGGGGAATAAAGCTAAAGAACACTGTCAGATTTACCATTGGGTTGACGGTCAAAATTTCCACAACTCTTAAAAATAAAGTTTTTTTGTTTTTGATGATATTGATGCTTCCACAAAGAACCTTAAAATCCATCGAATCTTTTCATTCCACAAAGTTTTTTTGGTGAGGAAAAACAGCAGATGGCCGTAAAAACAGCTTTTGAATAATTTCATTTAAGGTTCTTTGTGGAACAAAGTTTTTAGCATCACTCTAAAAACCACAGTTAATGCTCTATAGATCAGTGGAAAAAAAAACTTTTTCTTCTTCTTCTTCGTCACCTTTATTTTTTTACGAATTTCGACGGATAATTTCTCACCTGCATAGGCTAAATACAGACAAATAATTGTGTTTTACAAAACGAAACGTTTTAAAATAGTACTTTGTGTAGGAATGTAGCTAATTTAGAAAATGCTGTTTGTGATAATTTTGTGATAATCATTTCTCTTGTGTGTTCCAGGAAACAACAAACATCACCAGCAGGCTGTAATTATTAACAAGAAATAGTGGATCATCCCATGAAAAAAATAGTACTGTTTTGACTAGTGCAAAGTACACTGGAAAAAAGCTTTTCTTACTTAGATTTCTTGTCTTGTTTCTAGTCCAAATATCTAAAATTTCTTAAATCTAAAAGAATTTTCTAGACAAGCAAAACATTTAGTCTTGTTTTAAGAAATAATTTGCCAATATTAAGTGTTTTCTTTAAAACAAGCAAAATAATCTGCCAATGGGGTAAGCAAAATAATCTTATGTTAAAAGGAAAAACAAGATTATTTTGCTTACCCCATTGGCAGATTATTTTGCTTGTTTTAAGGAAAAACTGACTTAATATTGGCATATTATTTTTGAAAACAACACATTATATTTTGCTAGCCAGGAAAATGTTTCTTGATATAAGAATTTTTAGATATTTGGACTACAAACAAGACAAAATATCTAAGAAAAGCATTTTTTGCAGTGTAGTCCTACTTAAATTAAAGGGATAGTTCATCCCAAAATTAAATTTCATTCATTCATTTTCCTTTGGCTTAGTCCCTTTATTCATCAGGGATCGCCACACAGCGGAATGAACCGCCAACTTATCCAGCATATGTTTTACACAGCAGATGCCCTTCCAGCTGTAACCCAGCACTGGAAAACATCTATACACTCTTGCATTCACACACTCACTCATACACTACAGCTAATTTAGTTGATTCAATTTACCAATACCACATGTCTTTGGACTGTTGGGGAAACCGGAGCACTCGGAGGAAACTCACACAAACACGGGGAGAACAAACTCCACACAGAAATGCCAACTGACCCAGTCGTGATTGGAACCAGTGACCTTCTTACCGTGAGGCGATTGTGCTACCCACTGCGCCACCATGCTGCCCCTTTCTTCCTTTGCGTTCAACAAAATAAACTCAAACAGGTATGGAACAACTGGAGGATATGTAAATAATTACAGAAATTGTTTATTTTGAGTCAGCAATTCTTTTAATGAAAAATATATTAGTTAAGTTTGACTCGAACCAGTGAGCTTCTTACAGTGAAACAACAGTGCTAACCACTGCGCCACCATGTCACCCATCCCAAAACGAAAATATACTCACTTTTTATTTACTCACCCTCAAGTGGTTTTAAACATTTTGCAGTTTCTTTCTTCGTTTGAACACAAAAGATGTTTAGAAGAAAGCTAAAAACCTCTAACCATTGACTTCCATAGCCTAGTAGGAAAACAAGTCAATGGTTACAGGTTTTCGACATTCAACTACAGTAGCCTATTGCACAATACACCACAGTTCACTGTAGTAATAGGCTGTATAGGCCAATTTACTAAGTTTTTCAGTTCACTAGTTAATAATATTCACTCATTAACAAAGTGTTGTAATAGAATACACTATAATAGACTTTATTATATAATATAATAGACTAGAATACACTATATAGGCTAAATACATTATGACTAGCTTTTTCATGCAGGATAGAGATTACAAACATTGATTGTAAAAATGGCAGAAATCAGAATTCTCGAGCAAATGAGTGCAACTTATCATATTAATGTGAATTAACATTAATAAATCAGAGTATTTGCAAAGAAAAGCAGCATTTAAAACCAACTCACGATCCAGGGGAGGCAGATATTCCGAGTGGCTGACAGAAATAAAAATTTAACTCGAATTTAAATTAAATTAGCATTTACCCAGTCTGTCCAGCAGATGTCGATACCGCATTGCGTTTCGATCTTTTCAAAACAGTGAATTATTTTAAGAAGCTACTGATTAAATTCATTCGTTGTCTTACAAAATAGACGATGAAACTGAGACGCAAAATGGCGTCTGAATGAAAATGGCGCGGGGGTGACGGAAGTTCGGAGGACCCTCAGCTTTGAAAAACAACCTACTCACTTAAATTTTTTATTATTTATTTTATGTAAAGCAACAAAAAATAACGTGTTCCAGAGACTTGTTGCCACTGCTGTAATGCAAAATGAACCCATGTTTATAAATGTATACACACATATAATTCTGTGTTTCATAAAGGCATTCTTAAAGGTGTTTGTTCACTACAGTTACAATGGCATTAGTCAGTAAGGCAGGATACAACGAGTAATCTTGTGACTTTAAACATATGCAAAATCAATGATCATCTTTGCATATTTATAATCTCAACGCAACGTAATTAAAATAAAGACCAAACAAAAGTTTTGAATGGCCTGGAAAAACTAGAAATCATCATGGTTTGTTGAAATGTATGGTTATTAAAAGCAAATGCCCATCACTGGAAATGAGCAGAACGTAAAAAATGTACAAATGAGAGGATTGTACAATTCATAGAAATTAGCAATAAATGTAAACAGTTACAAAATGTTGTGAGATTGTGTTGATATACGGGTGTAGTGCTTTTACTTTTACAATCTACCTCTAATATTCATAAATATATGTATTTAAATACTAAAAGAATTGTAAGATAAATCCCCTTCATTGCTCCTGAAAGTGACAGTTCACCTAAAAATCTAAATTCAGTTTTAGTTTACTCAACCTCCACTTGGTCCAAACCTGTTTGAGTTTCTTTTTATCTGTTGAACACAAAAGGAGATATTTTGAAGAATGTTCATTGTTCAAAAATGGTAGCCATTGACTTCCATAGTAAATACCTTCCTGCTGTGGAAGTCACTGGCTACCAGTTTTGAACATTCTTTAAAATATCTTCTTTTGTGTTCAACTGATGAATAAAACACAATACCAGTCTGGAACTACCTGAGGGTGAGAGAATGCTGATTTTTGGCTGAACTGTCCCTTTAAGTTTTAAATGGCTGTCAACCTTTAATCATGGCATCAGTAATTGTGGCATCTTTCTCCAAGTCCACTGTTATTTTCTTGCCAACTAGTTTGAAGATGTTCTCTGGTCTCACACCTTGCGGTTCGGCCACTTTCACTGTCAGCATGTCGAGGGTTAAAGTCTCACCCATTTTCAATGGTTTCCGGGCCACCACTGACTTACCCAACTGCAAAAACAGAGAAAAAAAAATGTATATATATATATATATAAACTAACAAAACAAAACTAGTCTAGAGCACCATCTGCTGTTAAAACTAGCCTAGTTCCTCTGATGTTAAAAACGAACCTAGTTCCTCTATCTGATCATAAAAACTAGCTATCCATCTGCTGTTACAACTAGCCTAGAGCGCTATCTGCTGTTAAAAACTAGCTTAGTGCTTCGTCTGCTGTTAAAAACTAGCTTACCTCTGCACCTGCTCTTAATAACTAGCCCAGCTCTCTATTTGCTGTTAAAAACTAGTCTAGAGCTCCATCTGCTGTTAAAACTAGTCTAGAGCGCCATTTGTTGTTAAAACTAGTCTAGAGCTCCATCTGCTGTTAAAACTGGTCTAGAGCACCATCTGCTGTTAAAACTAATCTAGAGCACTATTTGTTGTTAAAACTAGTCTAGAGCTCCCCATCTGCTGTTAAAACTAGTCTAGAGCACCATTTGTTTTTAAAACTAGTCTAGAGCTCCATCTGCTGTTACAAACTAGTTTAGAGCTCCATCTGCTGTTAAAGCTAATCTAGAGCGCCATTTGTTGTTAAAACTAGTCTAGAGATCCATCTGCTGTTAAAAACTAGTCTAGAGCGCCATCTGCTGTGAAAAACTAGTCTAGAGCTCCATCTGCTGT
>CAIGQZ010035066.1:5705486-5727398 GCA_903798205.1 Danio tinwini
GCTTTTGAATTGAGTTTTAAATTCATGAATTGGATGTGTATTTTTCAATCGTGTTTTAAATTGACAAATTGAAATTGTGCGTTTTTTAATCGAGTTTTGAATTGATGAATTGGATTTGTGTAAATTATGAATCATGTTTTGTTTTGTTTTAAATTGACGAATTGGATTTGTGTGTTTTTGACTTGTGTTTTGAATTGACAAACTAGATTTGTGTGTTTTTGAATTATGTTTTAAATTAACAAATTGGATTTGTGTGTTTTTATAATCGTGTTTTGAATTTATGAATAGAATTTTTGCATTTATAAATTGTGTTTTTTGAAATGGGAATTGTATTGTGGATTGTATGAATTATATTTTGTAAAGCTATTATTTTTGAGACCTGGCTCCATAAATAAAAGGGTCGATCAAGGATATTTTGTGATTATGTGTATTCTACTAACACAATTGAAAATATGCGTAAATGTTTAAAAAATGTCCAAGCATTTCAGCATATTTTCAATTGTGTTAGTACAATAGACAGCATGTACTTTATTTGAATAGTTGTAATACTAGAGTGTTCAGTTGAATGTTTTGCAAATTACAAAACATAATTAGTTCTGTTTCTTTTGTTGGCTCAACTTATAAAACCTTTTTTTTTTGCGTGGATTATTTTGAATTTTACTTGTTTGGAAAAGTTCATCCAACTAATGTGACATTTTTAAAAAACTTTAGCTAAAGTTTTTAAAGCAGAGTCTAATAAGTTCAGAAAACTCTTATAATCACAACAGATCATTAAAAGTCCACTTTTCCCAAACATTTCAGCATATCTGTGTTTGCACAACATAAATCACAAAATATTCATGTTTAGACTAATGGTATTACTACAGTGATCAGTTTAAAGTCTTCCAGCGCATAAGTATTAAGCAGAAGCACTCAAATAAAGTGAAGGACTGCACAATTTTTGATGGCCAAAATAAATATGGTTGAACAAGCAGTTTGTCTATGAAAATGGTTGCCTATATGAGACAAACTGCTTCATGGCAGAACTTTACAGAGCGCCTAAATGGAAGTTGTGGTGGAAAAAATACAGGAGGGTAAAAAAATATATATATATTTTTATTTTTTTTATTGTTCCCTTGCAAAATCTTCAAAGTTTGGTAAAAGTGACGCGGTGAAAAGTGTTGTTGTCAATGGTGGTGAGCGCCACCAACATACATCAGAATGAATTTGAATTAAGTCAATATTTAAAGTCATATATGTTTATTGAGAGTTTACATACAGCTGTGCACATTCTTCTGTCAAGTTTGTTTTTATAGACCACAACTTTTTACATGGGAAGTCACCTATTTTGTGTTTATGCCATGTTTATAACTGAGACCCCTGATGTTAAAAACTCTCAGGATCCGCAGTAACGCTGTAGTTACTTTACGCTGATGTGAATCTCATGCGCCGCTCATACTTGCAGTGTGAGACTGGTTTTACGGTTAATAGGTACTGATATGCTTAGTGTGTGTGTTATTTAAAAAAAGAAGCTTTAGCTATGTATGTACAGTGTGTGTGTGTGTTTAGTTAAGGCACTATAAACTACTGTAACCCAAACTCAGGCATGTACAGTAAGCTCAAAAAAGCAGCTCTCGGCACCTACAGTGCATCCGGAAAGTATTCACAGTGCTTTACTTTTTTTTCACATTTTTTTTGTTACAGCCTTATTCCAAAATGGATTAAAGTCATTTATTTCCACAACATTCTACACACAATACCCCATAATGACAATGTGGAAAAAAAGTTTTTGAAATTGTTGCAAATTTATAAAAATTAAAAAAGCTGAAAAATCACATGTACATCAGTAATAGTCCAATTTTTCTCTTTGACTAATGACTAAATACGCCACTTGTTACACTTCTTTAAATGTTTACTGTGTTAACCAATATTGATGGTGATTTTTAATAACCCAACAGCTTTGATTTATTTGTTTTCTAAATCCTGTCATAGTTTTATCAACAACATTTTAACAGGGCTTTAAATAATATATATATATATATATATACATAATATCTATAATATATATAATTCTATATATATATATATATAATATCTATCTATATATTTTTTATTAAATTAAAGCCCCGCCCCTTGCTTAAAGCCCCGCCCATCTTGCTTAAGCCCACCCCCGATTAATCGAGTACTTGTTTGTCAAACCTGTGGATTAATCGAAATGAAGAATGGTCAGAAATGCCCATCCCTAGTATTCACAGCCTTTGCCTTAAAGCACTAAATTGAGCTCAGGTTCAGTCTGTTTCCACTGATCTTTCTTGAGATGTTTCAGCAGCTTAATTGGAGTTCATCTGTGGTAAATTCAGTTGATGGACAAGATTTGAAAAGGCATACACCTGTCTATATAAAGTCCCAGGGTTGACAGTGCATGTCAAAGCACAAACCACGCATGAAGACAAAGGAACTGTCTGTAGACCTCTGAGACAGGATTGTCTCAAGGCACAAGGCTGGTGAAGGTTACAGAAAAATTTCTGCTGCTCTGAAAGTTCCAGTGAGCACAGTGGCTCTTCCTAGAGCTGGCCAGCCATCTCAGCCGAGTTATCGGGGGAGAAGGGCCTTAGTCAGGGAGGTGATCAATAACCCGATGGTCACTCTGTTTGAGCTCCAGCGTTCTTCTGTGGAGAGAGGAGAACCTTACAGAAGGACAACCATCTGTGCAGCAATCCACCAATCAGGCCTGTATAATAGAGTGGCCAGACGGAATCCACTCCTGCCTGGAATTTGCCAAAAGGCATCTGAAGGAGTCTCAGACCATAAGAAACTAAATTCTCTGGTCTGATGAGACTAAAATTGAACTCTTCGGAGTGAATACCAGGCATTACGTTTGGAGAAAACCAGGCACCGCTCATCACCAGGCGAATATAATCCCTATAGTGAAGCATGGTGGTGGCAGCATCATGCTGTGGTGATGTTTTTCAGCAGCAGGAACTGGAAGACTAGTCAGGATAGAGGGAAAGATGAATGCAGCAATGTACAGAGACATCCTGAATGAAGACCTGCTTTAGAGTGCTCTTGACCTCAGACTGGGGCGACGATTCATCTTCCAGCAGGATAATGACCCAAAGCACACCACCAAAATATCAATGGAGAGGCTTCACAACAACTCGGTGAATGTCCAGGTGTGCCAAGCTTGTGGCATCATATTCAAAAAGACTTGAGGCTGTAATTGCTGCCAAAGGTGCATTAACAAAGTATTGAGCAAAGGCTGTGAATACTGATGTACATGTGATTTTTCAGGTTTTTATTTTGAATAAATTTGCAACAATTTCAAAAACTCTTTTTTCCACATTGTCATTATGGGGGATTGTGTGTAGAATAAATTAATTTAATCAATTTTGGAATAAGGTTTAAAAGTGGTTGGGAATGTGCCAGGTTGAAGTCAGTGATGTGTGTTAGAGCCGGCACTATGCCTGGGGAAATGTTCTGCAGGATGTGTGAGGGGATTGGGTCCAGAGGGCAAGATGTGGGATGTGCAGAGAGGAAAAGTTTGGATACTTTCTCTGTAAGAACGATGAAGGAGGAGAGTGAATTTTCTTCTGAGGGTGTTGTTTGATTGAGATTTTGGTTTGTACATGGTGGGAAACCGACTGCTAGTTTTTTTGTGTAAAAAAAGGAGGCCAAATTATCAGCTGATAAGGAGGTGGTGGAGGAGGACAGAGCAGAGTATTAGACACTGTTGATGATGTATTGGTATCTGCTGAATGGAGTTGGGAGGCAAATGATGCAAGCTGGGCTTGATATCTGCTAATGTCAGCAGGGGCTTTTGATTTGCACCATGCTCTCTCTCTGTTGACCTGAGTGGGGTTAGATGGAGAAGAGCGCAATAGCCTGGTGGAGACAGGACAGATCTCATCTAAGCAGGATGTTAAAGTAGAACAAAAGATTTTTGTTGACTTTTAAGGGACTGTTTGATATGGATTAATTAATCATTGGTACTGTTCAATGAACGCAACCTCCTAATTCCTGCAGCACGAGGACTTTATGATTGTTTATGAGCGTCAAAAATGGCTGATCTGTTTGGTAAAATATTAGACTACGTGTCACCGCATATCAAACGACTTTAACTAAAGAAATCTCCACTGTGCTGAGCAGCGCATCATCAATGACGTAAGCGCGCCCAGGCCTGAATGTAATGTGAGTGTGGGCTATCGGGGGAGATGGGAGGGGGGACAAGCATGCTTTGGCCCGGTTCAAGACAACTGTACATAGTGTGAGTACGGCCTAAGAAAAAATTTCGATCAGCTGGTGCAACCTCACCCAGAATGTGAAATTTAGCTGGAAAAGTGGTAGAGATTACATGAGAGAAATTCTTGGTAAAGTCAGCATAATTGGAGCATTTCCAATCGTTTGAAATGAGAAAACCAGTCACTCCACCTTTCCAGATTGGTTGAATGCAAAGGCTTTAGATAGAACAGCTGAAGTGACTGAGCCCTGGGGACAAATGCAGTCAAGTCCAGTATGTGAAGATTGGATTGTGATGCAAATGCTGGAATGAAGTCTGCGTTGCTGACAGCTGACTGACAATTCCACAGCCCATTGAAAACAGATGAAGGTGTATGTGAAGAAAGGGTGTAAATTGCTGGTGTTGTGTGTGTTTGTGTGTGTGTAATGGCAGGAATGTACTGAAAGCACATTGTGTAAAGAGTAAATGCTAAATAAAAAGCCTACTTAAGTGTTGTGTTGGTGCTCGATGGAGTCGAACAGTGGAAGTTTAGTTTCATCGGACTTCAAGCAATAGGGATCAACACTAATTGAGCTACTATGTCAGCAAACTATCTAATTAGTCATTCATTCATTCATTCATTTTCTTTTCGGCTTAGTCCCTTAATCCGGGGTCGCCAAAGTGGAACGAACCGCCATCTTATCCAGCACGTTTTATGCAGTGCAAAGTTAGGTCAGAGAGTTTAATCCAATGTTAAGTCAATGGGACTTTTCAGAATTTTTCCGGGTCAGTTTTTGGAAAACCGCAAGTCAGATCAGTTGGAAAAGACATAGCAACCCGAGTCAGACCAGTTTGGAGGTTTGGTGTTAGTTTGGTGGTTGTAGTATGAACAGTCTAGGAGGAGATGCAGAAGAAGAAGAATATTAAGCTTTCTTGGCTTTCTCAAGCCACCATAATAAAGGCAGCTAAACTTGGAATTAAAATGCAAAGGGAACTTTCATCATGGCAAACCTAAAATAATTTTGTTTTTAGAAATTGTTTTTTAAAACTATTATGTTTAAAAGTTTTCTCTCCGTTAAACAGCACATGAGAAACACATTACATTTATTTCACTGGAGCTGAGAGCAGTTTTTTTTAGATTACTGTACATGCCTGAGTTTGGGCCTGTACATTAGCTTGGCTGCTGTTTAAAGTGACTAAACAAAGCACACATACTGTAATTAAAAATAAAAGCTTATCAAATAGCACTCACATTACAGTTTTTTTCAGTGGCTTTGGTGCATTTCTCACAACACTATTTACATTTGCACAACAGTTAATGCATTTCTCAAAACAATTAGTACAAACTGCAAAACCTAGTGGATAACCTGCAAAAGCGTGTCCCTTGCTCAAAATGGAGAGCTCATTCCTTAAAAGCAAGTATTGATGTCAATGAAAGTGTCAGTGTCATCAAAATGCTAAGTCCTGCTTCCGTTGTTTATGAACAAGATAGTCAAATGGCTTTGTCATGTTTTCATTATGACACTTTACTCTCTACATTTTTTCCAATGCAAAAAAGTCAGATTTTGGTGACACTTTCTGAAAATGCTCAAGACAGCACTATATACTATTGGCACAGCCATTTGACACTACAGTAAAGTTAGACATCACTGCATTTAGTGAGATATCTGAGTACAAGACAATGAATATGTATGTTTCACATGTTTACTGCATTTGCTCTTTACAATTCTAATTTATTCACAGCATTATGCAAAATAATAAATACACCCTTATTTACAACAAACATAAACTGCCTTTGTGCACAACTGTAAACAATATTGCAGTACATATTGGAATTGAACCTACAACATACACAGGTCTGTAAATCATTCATGAATCTGTTCAATTTAGAAGACATTTTCAGGAAAAAATATATATATTTTAATAAAATTAGCTTGAGAGATTTTGACAACTAGTTGAACATTTTTGTGTGTAATGACTGAAGTAATGAAATGAGGACTATTAGTTTTATATGGAATGACTATTCAGCATCCACAAGTTTAGTTCATTTTGACTGACATGACATAAGCAGATGATAATGTTACAAACAGCAGAGAGTTGTATGAAAGCAGTTGATGCATGTCCAAAAGCATTTGCAAATTGTTGGACGGAATGAGAAACTGCTACTATGATGTGCACAAAGGACTAATTGTTTTGAGAAATGCATTAACTGTTGTGCAAATGTAAATAGTGTTGTGAGAAATGCACCAAAGCCACTGAGAAAAACTGTAAGCACAACACCTCTTAAAGAATTGGAGAGCAAGCCAACTACCAACAGTTACTTCCTCTTTTACTGGTGCGACACCCAGACCACTTACAGATCTCTCGTTTATATTAATACTTTTATTTGGATGCTTTACAATACCATGTTTGAGCACATACATTAGATTAGTCAGCACCAACAGCCAAAACTGGAACTAATAACTTAAGATCACAGTCCAAAAATGTGTACACCAAAATGAATTTTCATTCCCAAAGATGTTTGGTGACTAAACTCTTGTTTTAATGGATATAACAGTTATTGGCTTTACTCACTGAGAAATGGATAACAATATCCATTTTTAAAAGGGGGTGTAGTTATTTATACTGAGCACACTATATACACTCACTAGCCACTTTATTAGGTACACCTGTCCAACTGCTCGTTTACAGATTTCAAATCAACCAATCACATGACAGCAACTCAATGCATTTAGGCATGTAGACATGGTCAAGACGATCGGCTGCAGTTCAAACCGAGTATCAGAATGGGGAGGAAAGGTGGTTTAAAAGTGTGGCATGGTTGTTGGTGCCAAACGGGCTGCTCTGAGTATTTCAGAAACTGCTGATCTACTGGGATTTTCACGCACAGCCATCTCTAGGGTTTACAGAGAATGGTCTGAAAAAGAGAAAATATCCAGTGAGCGGCAGTTTTGTTGGTGCAAATGCCTTGTTGATGCCAGAGGTCAGAGGAGAATGGCCAGACTGGTTCAAGCTGATAGAAAGGCAACAGTAACTCAAATAACCACTCGTTACAACCGAGGTCTGCAGAAGAGCATCTCTGAACGCACAACACGTCCATCCTTGAGGCGGATGTGCTACAGCAGCAGAAGACCACATCGGGTGCCACTCCTGTCAGCTAAGAACAGGAAACTGAGGCCCCGTTTACACTAATATGTTTTAGTTTTAAAACGCATAAGTTTTGGTACGGTTACGGCATTGTTTTAAAAAAATAAATGATTGAAGTGATGAAGAGAACCCAGTCCAGGAGACTCGAAACAAGCAGAATTCCTTTATTGAGACGTGTTGGTTAATCTGCAGTCATACAACGTCTTCAAGATGTCCATGTGTCTGCAGGAGCCTATTGTAGGTCTGCAGTCTGCTAGTTTTATCACAAGTCTGATTTGAGACAAAGATGTCCTGTCTATAGTGTCTTCTTAGGAGGAGGGGAGATGGCTTAACAAAGCATGCAAATTCAGCATTGAAGTCAGAATGATACCTGGCATGTAGGTGTTAGAAACCTGCCACACAAGTTCATCAACAAATGGAGTTTCTTTGGCCTGAAAGTATCACCCTAAGACAAAGGCTGAGTGGTTAAAATCTGCCCATAGCATTTGTATCACATTCTCTCAGCCAGTAGTCAGAAAGACAAAGGTTAAATGTCCTGCATGGCTGAGCTGTTCATGAAATGATATCATTAAAAACCAAAGAATATAACTTTTCAGTTATATGTAGATTATTGTTCATTTGAAACTAGATTATATAAATTTATATTCCCACAGCATCCGTCCACACTACGCCAGAGTTTTCGAGCCCCGAAAAGGGAGCGTTTTGGAAACACTGAAGAGGCCGTTTTCATTCTAAAACGCTGCTGCTCCGTCTCAGTGTGGATGGGGGAAAACGGAGACATCTGAAAACTGATTGGGGCTTTTCCTCAATATTAAGTAGCCTACACACAGTTCAGTCTTCATCCTCTCCTTGTAAGTTCAGACTTTACATGTTTGATATGGAAAACAAACTCCCGAGTGTGTACTTTATGAAGTCATTCACATCACCCTGGCTCTGCTGTTTTACTTTCTTAACAATGAAACATGACGTGAGGAACTGTCTATTTTCATTTTGATATTAGCAACTTAACAGACATCAAAAATGTTGAGGCGTCGTGCAGCTGCATATTATGAGCGTCATCTTCATGCATATTTATAACAAAACGGAGCCTAAAACATCATTGAAATTACGAAACCCTGTCTCTTTCATTGAATATCAGTTTTAATAATTAATAATGACCATCATAAAAGTAAAAAGCACAATAAGTTTATACAATAGAGAAAATAAAGGCAAACAATCAGTCAGATGTGCAGAATCGGTGTCCGCAGTTACATTAAGATAATAACCTAATGGCGAGTTCAGACTGCATGATTTTAGCCCTGATTTTGACTCGCCGACAGGTTTTGAGAAATCATCGACAAATGCCTGAAATCACAGGCAAATCGATGCTCGTTCACATGAGTGACAATCACACAGTGTGAACTATCATGGACGTGTTATGAGAGAATCGCAGATGAGTCACTGATGCCCATGAAATATTTGGCATGCGAAATATCTGGAGCTGTCGGCGATGCAAATCATGCAGTGTGAATGTGTTCTGACTGAAAATAACATCCGCGATCACCTACAGCCAATGAGAGAGCAGCATTCACTAGCGTGGTTATCTGCAGGCCAGCGGGAGGCTGGGAGAGAAAAAAGCGCTCATTTTCAGTTTATTTGGACCTTAGAAATGGAGGAAAAACAAGTGTAAAGTTGTCAGGAGCACGGTGTCTGTTTGACGTGTCATCTGATCAATATCACAATCAGGTAGAAAAGTAAAAAAAAAAGTTGAGGAGAGATTGTTAATTCTCTTCAAAAGCCAGGTGAGCAACACACGTTTCTAAAGCTAAAGTCTACTTTTTCCCTTATGTAGTAAATAAGGAAAGATATATTTCATGATCTATATTACGTGACCTCGCGTTGTTTCCATGTCACTTCTCGTGTTTGTTTGGCTGTGAGACGTAGTTTGGACAAAGTTGTCTGTGATTCTTCCTATTTTAAAGTCATGCAGTGTGAACTCTCCTGTCGTCGATCAATCCTACAGTGTAAACACAGCACCGACAGAACACTAGCCCAGATAGTCATGCAGTGTGAAAGCATCCGTCACACGACTACTTTGAAAATCATGCAGTCTGAACTCGGCATAACTTGTCTTTGCGCTCGGCCAAAACACGTTACAGTACAGAGAACTGATAGAGAAGTAATAGATTCAAAAGACCCAAGTCGGGGAATGTGTAGTTAGATATAGACAACAAGAAGAATTAAATATCACGTTTAACAAATATAGTGAGATTAGATCCAGCGGGAGATCCCTAATGAACGATCCGACACAGCTCCCATATGCGTATGTGCTCAAAGCACGCAGTGCATGCCAGTGAATGTGTGTGTTGTCACGTGATGTGCGTTTTCACCGTTTTAATGTAGACAAAGAGCTGTTCAGAAACGCTGGGTGAAACGCTAGTGTGGACGCGGATCGTTTTCATTCTAAAACGCTGTTTTAAAACTAAAACGTACTAGTGTAAACGGGGCCTGAGGCTACCATTCATGGATCCATCCTGCCTTGTATCAACGGTTCAGGCTGGTGGTGGTGGTGCAATGGTGTAGGTTTTTTCTTTAGCACACTTTGGGCCCATTAGTACCAATTGAGCATCGTGTCAATGTCACAGCCTACCTGAGTATTGTTGCTGACCATGTCCATCCCTTTATGACCACAGTGCACTCATCTTCTGATGGTTACTTCCAGCAGGATAACGCGCCATGTCATAAAGCATGGGTGCTCTCAGACTGGTGTCTTGAACGTGAAAATGAGTTCACTGCCTTCAAAAGGCCTCCACAGTCACCAGATCTCAATCCAATAGAGCACATTTGGGATGTGGTGGAAGGGGAGATTCACATCATGGATGTGCAGCCGACAAATCTGCAGCAACTGCGTGATGCTATCATGTCAATATGAAGCAAAATCTCTGATGAATGTTTCCAGGACCTTGTTGAATCTACGCGTAGAAGGATTAAGAAAAAGGCAAAAGGGGGTTCATTCCAGTACTAGTAAGGTGTACCTAATAAAGTGGCCGGTGAGTGTATATTACAGCCTGATAGTAATTTTGATGTTGTTTGCACTTTAAGAAAGTTACGTTTTTGCCCTCACACAAATAGCGTGCATCTGCAGCATGATATAATAAATCATCTGAGTTTTTTTTTTAACAGAAATAAGTGAACTGTCCCTTTAAGGCCTGTGACTGTTTCAATATTTCAGAGTTTTAAACATCCGGCCACAAGAATTTCTTTGTAGCTTTAATAAAGATTAAATAATATACAATGAAGACAATATCTGTATCTGAATAGTGAATACCTGAAAACTATCATTCACTTTTATCTTTACTATATTTTATTTATCCATGCTTGTAATTTATTTGTTATATATTATTCGAGATTCCCTCCTCTACAAAGTCCCCACAATCAATCTAAATAAACCTGTTAAATTATCTAGTGAAATTGTATTCACATCGCAATATACATCACAGAAATATAAAATATGGTAATATCAGAATTTTCCAATATCGTGCCGCCATAATTCAAGTATACAGACATTTGTTAAACTAATTTTCAGGACTTTTCCAAAACTTTGTGGGTTTTCTGTTTTTCCAAAACTTTTTCAGGCCTGAAAAAATGGCCTGTCAAAATTCCATGAATTTTCCAGGTTTTCCATGATTGTATGAACCCTGATAATGTTGATACTGCTCCTTCAACAGACATTTAAGAAACTTTGCAAGCACATGTCAACTTACACTAATCCTAACCCCAACCTAACAGTCTACATATAATCTAATAAGAATTAGTTGGCATGTGGCAACAAATTAATTCAACAAACGGACCATCAAAATAAAGTGTGAGCTATTTATTTTTATGGGGTGCCAACTTTACAGATTTACAGAAAACAACACTGTTATTTTTCAATGAAATAAAAATGTATTATTTTCCAAAAACTACGTGTGCAGATAATTCTTTTGGTCGGGGGATGTCAAACTGCATATCAATGTCTTTAAACTGGCACAAAAATGTTCTAATATATTCATGTCATAATGTTCTAATATATTCTGATATTGATAAAACCGTATACCCATATTGTTATTCTTATATATTAGAGCTTGTTTTTAAAACACAGCTGCTTTATTTTCACCAAACGTATGCAGATTCATTTTTTTCATTTTTGGGGGGATTATAACAATGCCAAACAGCTTAGACATTTCTTTAAATATGCACAAAACTCAATCTCTGATGTTGATAAAACAGTACACCCACATTGTTATTCTTATATTTTTTGACTTGCAGAAAAAAATAAACTTGCTCAAACCTAATAAAGAAAACAAAAGACTTGGCAACAACATTAAACCCTATTAAATCAATGAACATGTTATTTGTATTTCACTTAAATCAGTTTGTTAGAATGTGTTTCAATAGACCATTTAAATGTGGTCAGAATTCTGACTTCATAATTATTTTTTAGTTTTTATAAAAAAAAATTATCATAAATTTTATTTATTTTTTATTATTCAGTGGCCGAAATTCAGAATTGAGACTTTATAACTCAGAATTCTGACTTTATAACTCAGAATTGCGACTTTATAACTCAGAATTGCGACTTTATAACTCAGAATTGCGACTTTATAACTCAGAATTGTGACTTTATAACTCAGAATTCTGACTTTATAACTCAGAATTGCAACTTTATAACTCAGAATTGCGACTTTATAACTCAGAATTCTGACTTTATAACTCAGAATTGCGACTTTAAAACTCAGAATTCTGACTTTAGAACTCAGAATTGCGACTTTAGAACTCAGAATTGCGACTTTAGAACTCAGAATTGCGACTTTAGAACTCAGAATTGTGACTTTAGAACTCAGAATTGCGACTTTGACTTGCAAAATATTTTCACTGGTGATCTTAAGCCAAAATGAATTCATTGGAAAACTGCAGGTCCTTGATAACATTGAACTCTAGATGTTTCATTGTGGCGACTGTGCTACCATTTGAATTACCATTGTGTATGAAATAAACTTGCATTGGGATACGATTAGATTAAACATGAAGCAAACACATTGCCGGAAAAAACAGATTTTTTGGCTTTGTTTTTTTTAAGTATAATAGACAGAAAACAACCAGTTCTGTCTCACTTGATCATTTTGTGCCTGTAGATTTCAATTACGCTATATATTTTATAGAATGTTTTCTAAAAACTAGCCATAAATCTCGATTTCATCAACACTTACACACCCTTTTTGTACAGAAGGACTTGTTCATCCATAAATTGTCTAATTATACAGTGTTCAGCATAAATACCCCTCACCAATTTCCTACAGTATGCTTTATAATGACATATTTGTGCATATACAGTTGAAGTCAGAATTATTAGCCCCCCTTTGAATTTTTTCTTCTTTTTTCAATATTTCCCACATGATGTTTAACAGAGCAAGGAAATTTTCACAGTATGTCTGATAATATTCTTTCTTTTGGAGAAAGTCTTTTTTGTTTTTTATTTCGGCTAGAATAAAAGCAGTTTTAAAAATTTTATTCAACATTTTAAGGTCAAAATTATTAGCCCCTTTAAGCTATATATTTTTTTCTATAGTCTACAGATCAAACCATCGTTATACAATAACTTGCCTAATTACCCTAACCTGCCTAGTTAACCTAATGAACCTAGTTAAGCCTTTAAATGTCACTTTAAGCTGTATAGAAGTGTCTTGAAAAATATCTAGTCAAATATTGACTGTCATCATGGCAAAGGTAAAATAAATCAGTTATAAGAAATGAGTTATTAAAACTATTATGTTTAGAAATGTGTTGAAAAAATCTTCTCTCCGTTAAACAGAAATCTGAGAACTTCAACTGTATATTAGATTAATTAATACCAAAGCCAAAACTGGAACTAATCTAACAAAAACACTTAAGATCACAGTCCAAAAATAAGTGTTAAATTTTAATAAAGAGGGAAAAAAATCAAGAGAAACATAAAAAATATCAAATTTAGCAGAAATTTTGTAGTTAGTAATTTTTTTCAAATCTAACATCTTTCAATTGCTAAAGATGTTAGGTGGACAAACTCTTATTTTAATGTATATATCTGTTTAATAAAACTGTTTTGTGTAAATACACCAGAATGATTGATTATATTTACGGAGAAGTGGATAAAAATATTCATTTTCAAACATTAAAAACTAACTGTCTGTTCGCAGTATTTTCAGAGATATGAAGTAATAAGAAACATTTCTAAAATAGCCCCTTTGTAAGCATTTTTGAGTAATATGTCAGAAAAAAAATAGATATTTTTAGATATACCGGCCTTTAATTCATTTTTGTGCTGGATATCAGTGCATATAAATGATGCCTTATTTGCATATCTAAACTCAACAATGCAATTTCTAATATAATATTCCTACACGCTCTCAGAAATAAAGGTACGAGAGCTGTCTCTGGGGTGGTACCCTTTTAAAAGGTACCCATTTGTACTTGAAGGGTCCATATTGGTACCTCAAAAATATATATTAGTATCTAAAAATTTTAAGAGGAACACTTTTGTACTTTTTAGGTACTAATATGTACCCTTGAGGTATTGATATGGACCTTTTAGGTACAAATTAGTACCTTTTGAAAAGCAACCATCCCAGTGACAACTCGCGTACCCTTATTTCTGAGAGTGCACTGTAGAAAATGACATGGTCAATTAGTCCTGACAGCATATGTTTTTAGGTCATTGTAACTTATTAAACTAAGTTAATCATAATCTAACTTAATTTTATAAGTTATGCAAGCTTTTTAAGCCAGTTTAACATAATATATGTTCAATGGACTCATAAGGTTAATTTGATTCAGCTAAAAATTTAAAGGCAACCAGGATTTTTTTACAGTGTACACTAAAAAAATTAAAAAATTAAATCGAACAACAAAAAGTCACAACGGCAAATATTTTACGTTGCTTTAACTGATTTTTGGAAGTTAATCAGGTTTCAACAAATTGTTTCAAGTTATTTTTAACTCAGTCAGTCTGATTGATGCGAGTTGAGATGACTAGAAACGTTAATTTGATTCAACTAGAAAATTGGGTAACACTTAATTTAGGTCACAGTTCATGGTATTAACAAACCATTAGCTAACACTACTAGCTTAAAAAACTACTAATTAGCTGTTTTAAATAGTTAGTAAGGTAGAAAGTAGACGTTTTGGGTAGGATTGAGGTTGCAGAGTAAATTATAGTTTATACAGTAACTACTAACGAACAGTTAAAATCGTAATAATAAGCCAGTAGTTGATGGCATGAATTGTGACCTAAAGTGTTACCAAAAATTGAAGCCAGCAAGATTTTTTTTACAGTGTAATAAGCTAAACAGGTGAGAATTATTGGTAATTTTTTTTACCCATGTTCACCTTCAGTGTCTCTGCCTTGATATAAATGCCTTTAAGTCAATAAGTAAATCAATATTGCATCTGAAAGGAAGGGTCAGATAGGGTTCATACGGTCAGGGAAAACCTAGAAAAGTCATGGAATTTTGAAATGGCATTTTCCGGGCTTGGAAAAGTTTTGGGAAAACAGAAAAACCCACAAGGTTTTGGAAAAGTCATGGAAATTACATTTACATTTAGTCATTTAGTCACACTAAAGCTTGTGTTGCAAAATTCTGTCGTACGGTGCTGCGAAAAGGGGCGGGGTTAAACAATATGGTTAGACATTAATAAAAGTGAGCGAGTTCTCCATATTTTAAATCTCTTATTTTAAAGAGATTCGTTCATGTCAAGTAGTGCGTGCAGCGGCTCGTCCATGTATCTTTTGGTCACTCAATTATGTTATAAAATTGTGTTTTCTTGTGATAACGGGATTTCGTTGAGACATATTTTCCTCACGCAAGCTTATATATTTTTTGCTTGTTAGTTTTGATTAGTGTTGATTTCAAATGCAATAAATCTGTTTATATAAAACTTACCAACGGTGCTCATAATTAGTGGGTGCGACTACAATTGGACTGGTGCACCTACATTTTTAAAATTAGGAGCACCAGTGCTACCAAGCAAAAAGGTTCATTTCGAGCCCTGTATTTGCACGCAATTGACTAGTAGTCGCAGGCAAATTAAGTTTTAGTGGCAAGGCAGCAATGGCCCGATCAGACCAGTAACGATCCTGTATACAGTCCCAAGCGTCTCACACACTAGCCCCAGGCCATCGGGCAATCCTTATTGTTGAGCCCTGCTGTAATAAATTAAACCATTTTTTATGATTTACCAAGTATATGTAGACATTACATGAAACATTTGGTCATGAAAAAGTCCTGGAATTTTTGTAGTAAAAATGTGTATGAACCCTGTACAGTTGAAGTCAGAATTATTAGCTCATCTGAATAATTAGCCCCCCTGTATATTTTTCCCCAATTTATGTTTATTGGAGAAAAGATTCAACACATTTCTAAACATAACAGTTTTAATAACGCATTAATAACTGATTTATTTTCTCTTTGCCATGATGACAGCACATGATATTTTACTAGATATTTTTCAAGACACTAGTATTCAGCTTAAAGTTACATTTAAAGGCTTAACTAGGTTAATTAGTATAATTAGGGTAAGTCATTGTATAACAGTCGTTTGTTCTGTAGACAATCGAAAAGAAAATATTGCTCAAGGGGGCTAATAATATTGACCTTAAAATGGTTTTAAAAAATTAAAAACTGCTTTTATTCTAGGCAAAAGAAAACAAATAAGACTTTCTCCAGAAGAAAAAATATTATAGGAAATACTGTGAAAAATTCCTGAATCTGCTAAACATAATTTGGGAAATATTTGAGAAACAAAATAATTTAGACATGGACTGTATATAAAGAGAGATCATACAAAGGAAGTTTTATGAAGCTAGAAATTGTGCCTGTCGATGCGCTCGTGGTTTTCTTCTCGTGAGCTCTTTCTCTTCATGCTCAGTATATATTCAGCAAACTCTCGAACGGCTCCCTGTCCACCGGCTCTCTGACATGTGTATTTTGCGGCGATGAGTTCAGCCACTGGGGCGTCAGACGGGACGCCATTCAGTCCGGCCTGAGACATGATCTCCATGTCTTCTGACTCTGAGCCTGTGAAGGAAAAAAACAAACACATATGTATTGAAAATCAATGATATAAAATGAAGTAAAATGCTCTAGGTCAGTATTTCTCAACACTAACAGTACATATTTTTGGATGTCTCCCTTATCTGACCGATTCATTTCAGGTTTTGGAGTCTCTTCTAATGTTCTGATGAGTTGATTCAGGTGTGTTTGATTAGGGAGAGGTTGAAAATGTGTACTGTTGGTGAGCCTACAGGAACAGGGTCGGAAAACACAGCTCTATAATAAAGCTTTCATGCAGAAGCCTTTCAAAAAAGTTTTTTTTTCATATTAAAATGATACACATGGTAATGGCTTTTTAAAAATATAAATCCAGACTACAGAACATCAGCACATCTAATTTGGGCTAATCTAATCACTTGGAGTTGGACTTTTCATGTATTTTAGTGTCAAATGATGGTTAAAAAAACTGTGTGTGTAAACATGATAAAAGTCTAAATGAAAGTTAACCAAAAACAATTATACTTTACTTGCGATATATAGCCCTAATATTATTGCTTATTATCCCTAATAGATTTTTTTCCCTTTCTCAAATATTTCCCAAATGATGTCTAAAAGATTCAGGAATTTTTCACAGTATTTCCTATAATATTTTTTCTTCTGCAGAAAGTCTTATTTGTTCTGCTAGAATAAAAGCTGTTTAAAATTTTTTTAAACCATTTTAAGGTCAATATTATTAGCGACCTTAAGCAATATTAGATTTTGATCATCTACAGAACAAACCACTGTTATACAATGACTTTCCTTATTATTAACATTTTGAGTTATATTAACTGTATTATATAAAAATACTTATTTTTTATACTTTTTTTCTGGGCTTCTATTTCACCAAGAAATCTCAGTGTTATGTTTGATGAAAACTTAAAACTTGACAAACAGATCAGTACTGCTTTTAGCACCTCAGACAATTGTCTAAAGTCAAGCCTTTTTTTCCCCAGAGAAATATTCAAAGAGTGATTCATGAAACAACTCGTCTGGATAACTGTAACTCTCTCTGTTATGGTATTTCTCAGTCTTCTCTTTCTCATCTGCAGCTTGTACAAAATGCAGCTGCTAGACAACTCTCTGGCACCCGCAGGTGTGAGTCGGTAACTCCTATTTTAGCTGCACTTCACTGGTTACCCATTAAATACAGAATTGAATTTAAAATTTTATAATTTGTTGTTTACAAAGCCGTCAATAATCTTGCTCCTCAGTACCTTACTGACTTGATTTGTCCGTATACCTCCTCTCGATCATTGTGCTTATACGCATAAAAAAACAATTGATGGAAACGCCATGATGCGCATCAATTTTGAAAATGCGCATAAAAAACATATGCGCATAACTGAGTAGGATAAACTTTTTATTCAATAAGAGAAGATGCGCATAAACTACGATGGAAACACTTTTACCGCACAAATTCCAGTGTGACATCAACGCCCTATATCAGGTGTGCATAATTATTAGGCAACTTCCTTTCCTTTGGCAAAATGGGTCAAAAGAAGGACTTGACAGGCTCCAAAAAGTCAAAAATAGTGAGATATCTTACAGAGGGATGCAGCACTCTTAAAATTGCCAAGCTTCTGAAGCGTGATCATCGAACAATTAAGCGTTTCATTTAAAATAGTCAACAGGGTCGCAAGAAGCGTGTGGAAAAACCAAGGGGCAAAATAACTGCCCATGAACTGAGAAAAGTCAAGCGTGCAGCTGCCAAGATGACACTTGCCACCAGTTTTGCCATATTTCAGAGCTGCAACATCACTGGAGTGCCCAAAAGCACAAGGTGTGCAATACTCAGAGACATGGCCAAGGTAAGATAGGCTGAAAAACAGCCACCACTGAACAAGACACACAAGCTGAAACGTCAAGTCTGGGCCAAGAAATATCTCAAGACTGATTTTTCTAAGGTTTTATGGACTGATGAAATGAGAGTGAGTCTTGATGGGCCAGATGGATGGGCCCGTGGCTGGATCGGTAAAGGTCAGAGAGCTCCAGTCCGACTTAGACGCCAGCAAGGTGGAGGTGGAGTACTGGTTCATCAAAGATGAGCTTGTGGGGCCTTTTCGGGTTGAGGATGGAGTCAAGCTCAACTCCCAGTCCTACTGCCAGTTTCTGGAAGACACCTTCTTCAAGCAGTGGTACAGGAAGAAGTCTGCATCCTTCAAGAAAAACATGATTTTCATGCTGGATAATGCTCCATTCACAGCAAGAAAGGGTATAAAAGAAGAAAAACTAATGACATGGTCTCCTTGTTCACCTGATCTGAACCCCATAGAGAACCTGTGGTCCATCATCAAATGTGAGATTTACAAGGAGGGAAAACAGTACACCTCTCTGAACAGTGTCTGGGAGGCTGTGGTTGCTGCTGCACGCAATGTTGATGGTGAACAGATCAAAACACTGACAGAATCCATGGATGGCAGGCTTTTGAGTGTCCTTGCAAAGAAAGGTGGCTATATTGGTCACTGATTTGTTTTTGAATGTCAGAAATGTATATTTGTGAATGTTGAGATGTTATATTGGTTTCACTGGTGAAAATAAATCATTAAAATGGGTATATATTTGTTTTTTGTTAAGTTGCCTATTATTATGCACAGTAATAGTCACCTGCACACACAGATATCATCCTAAAATAGCTCAAACTAAAAACAAATTAAAAACTACTTCCAAAAATATTCAGCTTTGATATTAATTAGTTTTTTGGGGTTCATTGAGAACATGGTTGTTGTTCAATAATAAAATTAATCCTCAAAAATACAACTTGCCTAATAATTCTGCACTCCCTGTAGTGTTATTATATTATTAATGACCTCAAGAATCAAGAGCGTCTGTGCTCCGCGCCTGACACCTTCAAACGCCACCGCGCGTTCACTGCGTGTCAGGATTGTCTTCTGAGGCGCAAGTCATTTATTAGATAAAGAAAAGATTGACGCAGCTTCTCTTACTGCAGCAAATTCAGTTTTTACTGTTAATATTTGGCGCCAGTTAATCAGGAAGTGACGATTTTGTTCGCTTTGACTCATTGGATGGAAACGCAGCTTTCGCACGTCTTTTATGAGATAATCCAGTTTTGTGTATAAAGTTCATTCGCCTTTTTTTGGATGGAAACATAGATCTTATGATCTCAATTTAGTCACCATGCCTAGAACACGCTTTAAAAAAACAAGATGATTGAGTGCTTGCAGTTGCTGGTCCTAAACTCTGGAACACTCTAGCGATTTACATTAGACTTTCCCCTCCATTTCTGTGTTAAAGTCTGTTTTAAAGACTTATCTATTTTCTCTTGCTTTTAATACTTCTTGATCACTGTTTTATTGCTTTTATTTGTTAAATGTTTCTTTTATATTATGTTTTCTTCTCTGCCTTTAGTACTTCTATGTACAGCACATTTTCATTAGCTTTATTTATACATCATGTAGCGTTTTACATTTTATTTTCAAACAATGTACAATCTTTTTTATATATAATTTATATAGTTTTATAATTTGTACAAATGCTTAACAAAAAAGAACAAAAACAATTATATAAGGGCACAAAAAAATTTCTTGAGCATTTGGAAGTACTGAAATATTGGGATATTTTTAAAGCGTGCAATCCTGTTTATCATGGGGCTCACCCATGAAGGCCACTTGGTCCCAGCGTAGTTTCCTCTTGTCCATCAACTTCTGCATCTCTAGAGCGTTCCTCTGCTCAGTGAAGCTCAGGCCACAGCCAGCTCTCTGAGAAACCTTCTCTAAAACTCCTCTGGAAAGAGGCTCGTTCACACTGGAGATGAGGATCACCTGCAAACAACAACATCCCATAACTACTAAGCCCCTATGTAGGGACTGGTCAAATCTATTGTGCTTCTATATATTCTCCCTTTATTTTTATAAATAATCTCTTGCGTGGACTGCTCATTTTTGTCCGGGAACAACACAAGTGTTACAAGGTGGAAAAGAAACCCCTTAAAACGTAGAAATATTAATGTAAAAAATTATAATTTTAAATAGGGAAGTGGTTATAAATTGTGTAATCAGCGTATGTTTTAAACCAACAAAATGACATTTACTGAAGGTAAAATATCTTTGTAAAATCTCAAAACAAAAATATAAAAAATCTACTCTTCATCATAGCTCTTGATGGGCAATTCATTGTGTTTCTGATGAATTTATTACTCTCATTTATATGCTTATTTGAGTGATTTCAGTATTATAATTGTATTATTACCCATACCTGTGGCATTATTATCATTTATGTGTGCTTTGGTAAATAAAAAGTCACCTTGTGCAAATGCAGTCAGGGATGAGAAGAGAAATTAGGAGAGAAGGATGAAATGTCACAATGACAGTAGATTTATGGATACAAGGCCATAAGGGCACTTGCGTTATGTTCTGTAACTCATGATAAGGCACACCTGCACGTCCACCCACACTCATTTGTAATGACTTCCAGTACCCGTGAACTTCAGCTGAACTTACAATTGACAGCTCAGTGGACAGTGAACAAGATATATTGTTGAGCATTGTTTTTTGGTTGTGTCATCACATTTGAAGTAGGAAGGAAAGACCTTAACTGGACATGGGTAGGATCCCTAAAAACCCTAAGATTCTATTAGTGGTGGGCACCTAAGAGATTTGAGATCCTATTAGTGGAGAAGCTAAGGGAGGTGTGCGAATGTGTAAATTTGGGTGGAGAGTTAGCACAAAGAAATGTATTTGAAATGTGCGCTAGCCTATACTCATCAGACACTCGAACAATAAACTGCTTTGCCTAAAGACTTCGGAGATCTCAGACTTTGTCATTTTTTGAAGACTTTGACTTAGAAACTTAGAAAATATTTTGCAGACCAGAATCTTTTTTCCACAACACTCTCAAACTGGATTCCTGGAGGGCCACAGCTCTGCACAGTTTTGCTCCCACCCTGATCAAACACAGCTGATCCAACTAATCAAGATGTTCAAGTCTACTAGAGACTAATAAGCAGGTGTGAGTAGGAGCTGGTTGGAGCTAAGCCGTGCAGAGCTGCAGCCCTCCAGGAATTGAGTTTGAGACCACTGCTTTACATGCTCAAAAAAATCAATTGACATTTTTTGCGGACAAAATAGTTTAAAACAACGTAAACCACTGTTCAAGCTAAATTAACAAACTTATAGTGTAAAAATCGAAACATTTAAGGCACATATGGAAACATTGTGACAAACGCTGAAAAAGAAAATCTACATAAATAGTTTGTGGTCATTTTTACCAAACACGTCAATTTGCACACTTCCTAGTGCACTACATAGTGTATGAGGAGGGATTTCAGACCAGTCAAAAATCTTTCCACAGCATCTGAATGCCTGCCACAAGTGTTACAAGGTGGAAAAGAAATACCTCCTCAAAAAAGTGGAAATATTAAGCAATAAAATAAAAATTGGTTTTAAAATGGTTATAAATTATGTGATCAGTACTGTAAGTGTGTGTGTGTGTGTGTGTGTGTGTGTGTGTGTGTGTGTGTGTGTG